>CANYBF011187277.1:0-19218 GCA_948192965.1 Dalechampia spathulata | reverse complement strand
AGTATATGTATAAATAAGAAAAAGGTATTGTTATAATTATTAATGATTAAGGTAGCTTTATTATAGGGTTAAAGAAGGGTCAACTTTGGCTAGCTACATACATTTTCTCCTTATCTTATCTTCTTCTTCTTCTTCTTTCTTACAACCCTAGAACGTGTTTATTTCTTAAAATTGATAAAACCACCTTTCTTTCTCTCTTCTTTCTTGATCTTACAAAAAAAAATAGTTCTTAAGGCTTTGAATTCAAGGTAAGAGGAAGCTTGGACTTTTCTTCTTTTTATATTTGTAACTTCTTTAATGATGTGTTTCTTATGGTGTTCTATGTTTTCTTATTATGTTTCTTCTTCTTTATATTTTCTTATACCTTGAAGGGAGAAGTAAGTTGTGTTAGGGTTGTGATGATTGTGTGTGAAATATATAATTAGAGTAAAGGAAGAATCATATGAAGAAGTAGAAGTGTTGAAGTGTTGAAGTGTTGAATTTGATTGTATGTATGATCATATGAATTTATGTTTGGGATGGATGATTGAACTTTAAATTGTGATAAATTGATGTTTTTAGTAAGTTTTAGAAGTGTTTTGATGATGTTTAAGGTATGGTAATGGGTTAGGATGATTAGGGAACCATTTGGAGGTGTTTGGGTGCAAAACAAATGATGAAAAACGGGTGTTTTTGGAGGAGGATGACTCTTACATGAGTCGTGTACGATCTCCACGACTTGTGTAGCTCACGGGCACCCTAAAAAATGTATTTTTTTGGTAAGGGCCAAGTTCTACACGACTCGTGTAAGTTGTACATGACTCGTGTAGACTTTAAAGACTGGTTTTAAGTGATTTGTCAATAATGTTTGGAGGTATTATTGGATGATTTTTTGGACGTGTAATATACCGTTGGAAAGCTCATTGAGTCTAGTTTTGAATAATTTAAGAATAATTTAATTTTAAGGTCATTTAGTTAGGAAAAATTCTTGTACAATGAGCAAAGGTCCTAGAATATGAAATGTTTTATGTTCAAAAGTGATTAAAAAGGGATAGAATTTTACCTATAACTTGGTATACATTGAAATCTTTTTATATTGTCAATTTTGACTTAAAATTATATGTTCATTATATAATTATATATATATATATTGGTTGAGTATTAATTAAATAAACTTAAGCATCCTTTTTGATTGCTTAATTTTGTTATGTCATAGACTTACTTGTAAAGTGATGGAAGGGAAGCAATGTGATATGAATCTTTGTATGGATTGTTTCCTTTATTAAATATAGATACCTTGTAATGTTATAGATGGTTTAAAGGAAGATTTATAAGTACCATCAAAGGGTTTGGATAAGGGGAAGTCCATTGCAGGTTTATGCTTTCCTTTTCATGACCTTACCACAGGTCTTGAACTGATGGTCATATGTTTAAATGTTTATGTTATTCTTGTTCTGAACCCATATAGAGTCCTTAAATGATATGATTCATTTGACTACTTGGGATAGCAAAGAATGAGTTTATGTTAGGAATGGTATAGTGTGATCATAAATGCATCATTTATGCATCATGTCATGAAACATCCATACCTTCGAGCATGCAAAGATTATCATGACATGACAGAGAAGTTATAAGGTAGAAAAGAGGAAGGAAAAGAGATGTTACAGAAAAAGAAACGTACTGGGTCACAGAGTTAATGGATTCCTTCAAGGAATCACACAGTTAAATGGCCTCTTACGGGAGATGAGGTTCTTAAAACTTTGCAGTTAGATTGATAAATGGCCTCCTTCGGGAGATGAGTACAGGTACCTACAGGGATCCAGTACGAAAAGGAAATGCGCGCAAAATTGATAATATGATAAAAGTATAAAGAAATAGAGGGAGAGTGCATAGCATGGTTGCATTCTCAAAGCATACATTGTTATCCACTTATGATGATGTTTTGTATGATAATGTATTGAGAATGGCAAATTATGATTACGATGTATTGAATTATGTATGTGTTTAATAACTGAAGAGTAATGCCAATATGTCATTGATATATTGTTCTTCCTTGGATTACTATTATATGATTTAATTTATGTTATTTATTCATTTTATAGCACCACTGAGTTTTATACTTAGCGTTTATCAATTGATGAACGCATGACCTAGTTCGGTCGGGGAGTGACAAGAGTAGCTGATTTACAGTTGGCTAAGGTCGGGTCTTTCGTAAAGCCCTATCCTAGATGCAGGCTGGACTCGTCCAATATACTCTTTTGTGTATATGTAAATATGCAACTTATTTAAGTTAACCTTAGTGGCAGTAGTAATTTGTAATATCTTTGTGTGTGGTATCATATTGGTGTTGTGATGATATACTTAAGACATGTATAACATGTATGTTTGATGATACAATACGAATGTATATTATGATATATCAGAATAAGTGTTCTATTTGCCAGAATTGATTGCATATAACTGAAATGATGGATGAAGGTATAAAGATAAAACAATAAAATAAAAAAAATATAAAGACGAGATAGATCCTTTGTAGAGTAATTAATGAATTCCTTGTTTAGGGAATTTATTAACTGTTCTATGAGAGCATGTTACGCCGAATTCGGGTGTGATAGTTAAGTTATTATTTCTCTTATAAAATCTTATAATTAAAGATGACATTGATGATGAAGATGATATATTTCTTTTCTTCATCTGTCAGATCTTCCAATTGAAGAGGACATTATATTGGAGTTTTGTTTCTTTACTTCTCTTCTATTATCTTTTTTATTTCTTTATTTCTTTACTTCTGTGTTTCTTTTTTGTTTTACTTCTTGTGTTTTATTTCCTCATAAACTTCGATTCATGTTTAACAATTTATGATTATATAATAATTATTTTTCTTCTAAATTATCTTTCTATTTATAAGTTAACATCGTCACCATATAATATTTCCTAATTCTTTATTAAGAGCTAATTTATGAAAAATTTAACTTGTTTATATTTAATTGAGCCTAAAAATATTTCTAAGGGTGAATTTATCCATGTAAAATAGTTTAAAGCGAAAAAATCAGACTAATTTCTTGTTTCTTTAAAAAAATATTTGAAACTAGCCAATAACCACATTCTAGGCTGACTTATCATGACATTATTGACTCTTTTTGTATTGTAATTATTTACGCAAAATGATAATTGTGTAGATCCTTTCTTTTCCGGGGAATCCATTTAATATTCCAAAAAAAAAAAACAGGAAAGGAATTTTGAGAAATTTCAATAAAATAAAAACTTCTTAAGAAATTTCATATTTTTTGGTGAAAAAAAATTATAAATATTCATGAATATGATATTTTTCGATTTTTAATAAAAGATTTTTAGAAGATTCACAAATTTAATTTAGATTGGAAGCCAACATTCATTATTTTTCGATTAAAAAGATTACTTGATATAATTATAAAATAAAATTAAAATCTATGATTATTGTGAAAATTATGGATTTAGAGGCATACGCAACAATAAGTAGTTTTGAAAATTAGTAGTTGTAACATTACATTAAAAGATATCTCCTACCTCAAACATCTTACATACTCTTTATCATTTTCAGCTAATTAATTACACTTCATTTTTTTCATTCTTTTGATTCATGTTTTTTTACATATACTCAACCTTATTTTAAAATATTCAAATTATTTTCTATATTAATTGTAAATTATTGATGACTATTAAATAAGATTAATGTAATGAATAAATTTAGATATTGATAAAGAAAATTAATATAATAAATAAATATTCATTATATATATCTTAATGATAAAATTAGCCATGTTTATAATACTATATTGTACAAAAAAGACAAGTAAATAGATATATATATAGTATACATCATAATGAAAAAATATAAAACTATATATGTATCAATGTTTAATGTAACTTATTATATTAAACATATTTATTAATGGTTGATAATCAATTATAGATGTTCAATTATTTTTTATTAAAATATACATGATAGATATATATATATATATATCTATCTATTTAATTTTTTCATTATAATTTATGTTATATATATTTATTTAACAATTGTTAAGATAGTAATAACAATCATATATTATCAATAATCGATTATTAATCTTATTTTATCATACTAATTATATTTATTGATAATTATTGATTCATCGTGGATGAAGATAATAATGTGAGATATGAAATATTATAATATTAAATTATCGAAAAAGTTAATATTGGTTTGGAAATAAGTTGATATTATGGAAAGAGTTGGGATTTTATGTGGGTTAGTATGGGAAAGGAAAATGATAAAATACATTGAAATGTAGACAATGTGACATGTAAGGCGACACGTCCTAAACACGAGATCATAAAACATGGACCGAGGAACTTGTATTACAACTACTCCCCCTTCCAACAAACCATATCTTCCTTCCTGTTTCTTGACTATGACCATCTAACCCACTTCTTTCTTTTTTTTTTTCTAAAATATATTATTTATCTTAATTAATACTCTTAATATTTCTTCAATTAAATCCATCCACAATAAAATATAATTAAGTTAATATTTTATTAATTTATTTGATCTGTGTATAAAATATAATTAAATAAACACCACACACATGCGAACAAGTATAATATATATATATATATATATTCAACTTGTAATAGTTTTGACTACTTTAAATTATATTCTATTAAACAATGTTGGGTCTGCCTTAATCCTAATCCGAAACTAATCCTCAGATATTAATAAACTATTAATGCAAGTAAAGAGTGATGTGACTCTGTCCTGTTGCATGTTGTATTTATGCAACTAGCTTCTTTAAAATATTTAATTATGCTCCATAATTTATTTTAAACTGATAATTCCGAAGGAATCCCTTTTCCTAATTGTAATCACATTTCGACTAATAACTTGAGATGAACAGATGAGTATGATCTGTTACATGTTAAGATAATCTTCTTATATCAAGGATCAATCGTAATTATGAGAGGGTCATTACTTGTAAAAATTTATAATAAATGGAAAATGAGATATTTATAAGCTATATTATCTACATCTATTCCTCACGTAAAGTAACATGGGAGCACGCCACATGGAAATATCTCTCTCTCTCTCTCTCTCTCTCTCTCTTTGGATAACCTTCAAGTCTTTCCTTTTCATATAAATAAATTTAAAATGTGTAAAATAATTTTCTTCGATAATATCTGAATACTAAAAAAGACCATAAGAAACCGGGGGACTTCAGAAAACTGTCAATATTAATATAAATAATAAAATTTCTAATTTCAAAAAAATAAATAAATCCATAAAAGAAAAAGCTTATAATTCAAGCAAACATAAAAAGCAAAGTCAGCATCATGGAGATCTCGAGATAAGGTTAAAATTTAAATTTAAAGAAAAGAAAAAAAGAAAAGGTAAGCAACCATATCCAAATCCGGCGCCACGTGTACGTCTGCATCTTCATTATCTTTGATAGAGTGTCAGCGAGGAAGCAGCCGCCTCAACTATGCCACCAACCACGTGTACTATGCTCCCCCCTTTTGACTACTACCATTGGTCCTGCTCACGTGACCTATCACACGGTTTACCATTGTGCCCGTACATTAGATTTTATTTTTATGTACGGAACTGGCCTTTCTTTTTTGGTTGCAGGACAAACAATTTGGCTCGTCCGCTTCCCACTGCCTTCCCATTGAAATTCTTTTCCTGTAGATTTACAATTTAGCAATCGTTTTAATTAATATGAATTTTGTTAATGTTTTTGATTTTGTTATATTATCTCTTAAATATAAAATATTTATTAGTTTTCAACTTGTATATCAGATAAAATTAGCTTAAAACAGAGTTTCTTGTGGGCGAGTCCATTACGTTTTTAGGTAATCAAATCCATAAAAATTAAGTAATTATATTCTTAACATCTATAATATATCATGAGCTCCAGGTGGCAGATAAACTCGTCCCCTTAAATTTAGCAACCATGTCCTATATTTTTAGGATTATATTACTATTATATTTTCTTTTACTTTTAATTTTGAATTTTATATTTAGATTAAGATAAAAGAACTACAAACTAATATAAAACGAGAATATATTATCTAAATAACTTGCTTAATACTCTTTAACTTCATTTTTAAATTGATATTTCAGAATTATTATTATTTGAAACAATGTTTAATTAATAGATTAAAGCGTTAAATTATATGATATGTAACTTTATATGACTCCGACATATTATATTGATAATCTATATCTAATAGTGTTTGAGATTAAAATAAAAATTAATTAAAGTACTGGTTTTGTTCTGGTATTGATAGATTTATGTAATTAATCCCACATTTTTACCCGTCGCAGCGCATTTTAGAGTAAAAGAAAGGGTAGAGCTTAAAATGCACCGGAAGATTTTCACTAACCCTGACGAGTGGGGCCCTAGCTGCCAAGTGGCTCTCAAACTTTGCAGGGAATTCATGACAAGTGGGCGTAATGCACCCAACCAAACTAACACCTCAAAAATACTCCCTTCTCCGCATGGCTGCCACCCACTTGCTCTCTCTTCCACGTGTCCCTCTTTCCTCTCGTATCCTGCATGTTATTTCTCGCGATTACTTCTCTCCAAAATATCCCCTCCAGTCACCACTACTGCATTTCGAAAGCAGCCAAAATCACGAGATTTACAGCGATTATCCCGCGATATATGACAAGTGCCTTAAAATATCCATAGGTTTCCAAGCAGTAAGCCGTCGGTTTCCACATCCATAACATTAGTATACCCTCACAAGGCTACCATCAATTTTCTCTGTCACAGTCACCAAAATTTGGCCCCAACGAAAGATCAAATCATCCAATTGATTAATATCAACGGTGAAGATGCGCCTGTCAGCTTCATCTCGTGAAAAACGGAGGAAACAGAAGGGCTAAATTTACTAACCAGAAACCATAGTTAACAAAGAAAACAAACCATAGTTAAAACAAACAGTTTATATTCCAAGAGAAGCACATCATCTCCTCCCACACACTCTAAACTCCATCGTTTGATAATGTGCAAGAAATGATGATCGGAGAACGTTCTCGACATCAAAATCCAACCGTCCAAATCCCATCATGGGACCCCTTTTTTGACGAGCCTACGTCACCGTTACCTTCTCCATTTAGCAATGCCTCCAGTTCTCCTTTCCTAGATTCCTTGACGGCTCTCCACCGTTACTTGCCGTCTAACGAGCCCGACTCCTTAAGCGACGATTTTGACTTGCCTGTGGATGCTTTCTCCTGCGATCACTTTCGCATGTATGAGTTTAAGGTCAGAAGGTGCGCACGTGGAAGGTCACATGACTGGACCGAATGTCCGTACGCTCATCCCGGAGAAAAGGCTCGCCGGAGAGACCCTCGCCGGTATCATTATTCCGGAACGGCGTGTCCGGATTTTAGGAAGGGTGGTTGCAAGAAAGGTGATGCCTGTGAATATGCTCATGGTGTATTTGAGTGCTGGCTCCATCCTGCTCGTTACAGGACCCAGCCATGTAAAGATGGTCTGGCTTGCCGCCGTCAGGTTTGTTTTTTCGCTCATACACCAGATCAGCTCCGTGTGTTGCCTCAGCATGGTCCTAGAGGAAACGGATCCGGATCTGGATCCGGGGCGGGTGATGTGGAAATTGGCTCACCTTTAAGGCATCATTTTGATTCATACCTGACTAAATCAGGATCATTTGGTTCCTCTCCTACTTCCATTTTGACTTCTCCGCCTTTGTCGCCTCCATCTGCATCGCCACCAATCTCACCAAGCAGCCCACAGGTGATTAACGGGTCATTTGGGTCTGGTAATTCCGCAAGTGAGCTTGCTGCATCTGTGCGGAGTTTGCAGCTGGGTAAAATGAAAGTGGGAACAGGGTCTTGGGGCATGCAGAACGGATCAGGGTATGGATCGCCGAGAGGTTCGTCTCTTCGACCCAATTTTTGCAGTCTGCCTACCACTCCGACTCGGATCATGTCTCGTGGTGGAACGGGTCAGCTGGACTTGTGGGATTCAAGCTTTGATGAAGAGCCTGTAATGGAGAGGGTGGAATCTGGAAAGGATTTAAGGGCTAAAATATATGCAAAACTAAGCAAGGAGAACTCACTGGATCGGGTTGACCCAGGTCTGACGGGACCAGATGTTGGGTGGGTATCTGAGCTGGTGAAATGAAACGAAATTCAATTCCTTTTTTGATTAATTAAATTCGGTGGCCTTTGGATCAATTCTTCCACCTCTGACCTGTGAATTTGGATGTTTCAGTAATTACGGTAATTACCTGTACTCCTCTGTATATACTCTAGTTAATGGGGAGGAATTTCAAGAATCTATGTTTCTGCGAGGAAGAAAAATATTTCCAAACTTTTGTGTACAGTCGTGGAGGGCTGTCGGAAAATGGGGTAGCGGTGTTTTTTTGGTTTGTGGATCGTAAAAAAAGAAAAGAAAGTCTTTTGAATTGTAATTTTCTCATCATCATTTCATCTAATTTTCCCCGGAAATTGAATTTCTGTAAGCTGTTCGGTTTGTCTAATTAATGTAATTATCTTTCATCTATGTATTGATAATCACGTATTACAAAGATTAATTAAATTATTTAATTAATAGACGAGGAGAGATAATATATAATATTCTTGGAGTATTAGTTTGTGAATCATGCTTAGATTGGATTTAGCTTTTCTCTGTAGAAGTTCGAAGTGGAACAATAATGATCGTTCATGACAATTATTATAATACAAAATAAAGAAGAAGGAAAAGAGGATTAAGAAAGGCATTGGAAGAAAGAAAATAATGGGGAGGGAGGATTAAAGAAATATGAAGTGATATTATCGGATGAGGATGTGGATGTTGAACCGATAAGCCGGTCTTTATCTGATGAGTATCTTTTAATTTATCTGCTTATGGCCACTTGTGGTTGACCGAAGTGCCTAATTTTATTTAATTTTTTTAGGAAAGAAAATCTCCAGTTGAGGTGAAATTCCTACTTTTTCAAGAGACAGGATGTAGTCAAGATAGACTTCATCTTTGCTTTTTTTTTTTTTTTTTTTTTTTTTATAAATCGGAGGCAGGGGACCCATCTCTGAGAATCTATGGCTTCTTCCCCGGGACCGGAGAAAATGGAATCGGCTGGTGGCGGAGGGTTGTTCCTTTCTTTCTTTTTGTGACAAAGTAATTTAACAATATTTATTTTTAATTACTCTTGCGTATAAAAATATTGTATAATAATAATAATAATAATACAGAATCTATATAGTTTCTAAACATAAGTATTTTCAAAATTTTGTTCTTTTTAAGGACATGGAAATCATATTTTGTGATGCCATCGATGAAAATTCAATTCATAATATCTTCTATCCTTCTAGAAATGATGACTTGTTTACAAAATTTAGTTGGTATAAATTTTATGCAATCTTGATTTCCTATATTCAATTTTATTGTTTATTATCTTTATACAGAAAATTCTGAAAAATTAATTAATTAATTAATTAATAGTAAAATTAGAGTAAAGAGGGAGTGATAATGGAACACAATAGTATTTATTTTAGTTGTAAATATTTTAAAGAATAATAATTGACACTTTCATTAAAATTGTCGTTTATGAAATTCAGCCCACTTGATGGTTGAAAATGATATTACGAAAGCAGCATTTCTTGTATTATTTGGAAGACTCTAGACTCTTAGATTGGGAAAGAATTTTAGCCAATATTAAACCAATACTTTCCAAAATAAATATGCATTTAATTTTAAATTAAACCTAGTGGTTATGCCCAAGATAATAATAATAATAATAATAATAATAATAATAATAATATATTAATATGTTATGGTATTTATTGTTTGCATGGGAATTTCAACCCCTTCATTAATAAAATATCAATGAAGGTAGATAACGACTATGATAGAATAAGGATAGATATTCCTTGAAAAGCATAAATTTATGCTTGTTTAGCATTTTGATCTCTAAAAAATGCTTTTTGTTTTTCTTTTTAATTATTTTATCACAATTCCCATTTGAAAAATCATGTTTTCATGAAAGTGGATAAATATACTTTTTCTAAAAAAATATTTATTAAAAATAATATTTCATTTTTTTAATCTCAACCAATAATACAAACACGTCTTTAATACAACACACCCAAAACGAAGGCTTTGTTAATATATTATCTTATTAAAGTGCATTTCAAGAAAATTTTATTTAAATAAATATTTATTAAAAAGATCGATAATAGTAAATAATTTTTTAAAAATCAAAAATTTAAATTGAAGCAAATTACCTTTAAAAATTATTTAAAATCATTTTTAAATGAATAAATTAAAATACTTTATAAATATATAAATTTAATTATTTAGATATAGAAAACGAATCAATTAATGAATTAAATTCCTCAATTATTCTCTAAATTTTCATCATAAATAAACATTAAATATTTAATTTTATTATAAAAATATTATTAAAATCGGTAAATTACATGGTCTGAAATATAAAGTGAAAGTGGGAAATAAAATTTGTTTATGGAAAGGAGGGTTTTGTGAATGATGGTTCCAATAGTATAAGCCTGTAAAGGAGGAAAAGTGGCGACAAAGTGGACGGTAGTTCCAATATTTGGTTCGACTTTTAGACCTAACCGGGCCACGACTAATGCCCTATTAAACCTATACTAGGTGCAGTTATTCTGTACTCGCCTCCCCTTCATAACTCTTTCTTTTTCCTTTTCCTTTTCCTTTCCCCATTTCTTGATAAATATCTAATATAAAATTTTAAAGATTAATTTTTGTGATTCTCTTTTTTTTTTAGAAAAATTAAACGTGTATGTTTGGTTACCGATGTCTAACCACGACCATGAAAAATGGGTTATTCTCC
This sequence comes from Dalechampia spathulata, assembly GCA_948192965.1. Taxonomy (NCBI): domain Eukaryota; kingdom Viridiplantae; phylum Streptophyta; class Magnoliopsida; order Malpighiales; family Euphorbiaceae; genus Dalechampia; species Dalechampia spathulata. Next base: position 8,385 of record CANYBF011187277.1, on the reverse strand, counting down.
CAAAATTCATGAGTTCTTGGTTGACGTGCTCTCTGATGGGACTGTTTGGCCACTGTCAAATTCTATTCCCGTGTAGAATATTTTCTTATCACTATCCGTAATATTGGGGAAAAAGGAAAATCTAGCCTTCACTTTATACTAGTGATCGCCAGAGAATGTTTAGCGTTGAGACGATGATTATCCAAAATATTATTACTTTTTTCTTAAAATAAACTGGAAAAGGCTAATTTATAAGATATTTTTTTAATAAAAAAAATTATAATACTACACCTTTATGTAACATCCAGCAATAGTTTAAATGATTTTATAATAATGTTAAACCAGGCATATGCGTTTTCTTTATTTTATAATTTTTGGAGTACCATATTAGTATTAAAAGAATCAGTGGGCTACACCCACCGAATATTAATTTCAAATAAATTATTTTACTCCAAAGTTTATTTAATAATGCTTTGAACTTAAATTCAACATATTATTTATACAATTTAAAGATTGATGATTTTCAAAGCCATATGCTAATAATAAATAATAATATACCAAACGTAAATTGTAATCGACTAAAATAATTATGGAGGAAATGATGACGTGGTATTTGTATGAAAATTCCCACTTGTGCACAATAATCAGCATGGATCGTGCGGTCGGAAATAATTAGTAAACGGAATATTGCTAAGAAAATTCTACACGTTTCTTCTGTTACTTCTGTTTTTAATCTTTCAATCTGGTAAGTATTTTTTCATATTTTAAAATTAGTTTATTAATCATAATCATGATATTAAATACTGAACTATGAAATATTAAGAGAGGTGTAATCAGATGGATAGTTTTTTTTTTTTTTACTTTGAAATCTTGATTTAAATTGAATTTTATATGTTTAAATTTTGATTTTATTGTAAAATCAACGTGAAATTATATTATTGGTAGTCATGACATCATCCAAAATTGAGAAGATGATTGAATTTTAATCATATTAGGACTATCAAGTCAAATTAGATTGAATCTCAATATTAAATATTAATTTGTTTCCAGAAATTCATTTTAAAAAAAAATTGATAAAAACATTTAATCATGGTTAAAATAATTATGGGAGAAATTTGAATATAAAAATGAAAAAAATGAATAATGGAGCATGGAGCATGGAATTAAGACATGTGGGAAGAAATGGATAATGGAGGCAATATCATAATTATGAAAAATCAGGAGGTGGGGTTGTTAATTGTACTAATCTTTCTCTCCACTCCATTCTCATGTTATCTATAAATTCTAACAAATCAACCTTTGCCTTCACTCAATCCCCATGTTATCTGATCTTTGATGCTGCCTTCTCCGATAAGACGTGACGTGTCCCTTGTTTTTCTTATTATTCTTTTCCACTTTTACCCTCCTCCTTATGTTGATCCACTCTTATTTGTTGACTTTTTATAGATATTGTTTTTTCCCAACTATTTTTAGCAAAAATATCCATTAGTTATGTTTATATAGTAATAGCTTATCCAATAACAATTTCAAATAAGGACATAAAACCACCTCTTATCTAATCTTAGGTTAAAATAAATAGAAATTTATTTATACGTCTCAGATAAATTTAAATTAAAGAATATTCTATTAAAATAATATTTTATTTAACTTTTTATTGAATCAAATTAACTAAAATGTAGATTGATAGGTCCATGCTAAATTGTTATAAAAATATCCAATCACATAAATATTATAAAGATATATCATATGAAAAATAGAAAAATAATCGTGATTGGATTTTAATAAAAAAATTGTTTTAAAAAATAATGATGATGATGATGATTTTTTTAATGAAATTATGATGAAATAATTGAAAATAATATTATATTTATGACTTTACATGAATAAATTAATAAATTTTATTTTAAATCTATCTCAAACTAATTATTACACCATGTCGTTTATATATATTAAAATTAAATAGAATGAAATATCCACAAATACCCGTCTCGCCCTCAGGACTAGCTGGCATGTACAATTTTAAGCTAGACAACGTGAAAGACTATAACAGAGACGGTAAAGCTTATAAAGGCAATGTTCTCATTCATAAGTTGGGGAGAAAGAGGACGAGAGTGGGTGGAGGTAAAGAAGTACGAAACGAGTGCAACATTTAAATTTAATTTATTTATAATTGAATTAAAAAATATTTATATAATTATAAATTTATAAATTAAATATCTGATATTAAATTATTTGTATCCGAATCAATGTAATAAATCCGCCTCAACTTATTAATGGAAATAGACTCTGAACATGTGAAGCGTTACTCCATTTATTTGGATGCTAAACCCAAGAAGGCAATATTTTGAGGAAAGGGGAAACCTTATCAAAGTTAGGGCCCACGCTATCTGCAAGCTCCTGACAAATTAAGGTGCAGCGGTCCAAGCCAAAGCAGCAAGTTTCAAACATGTCAAAGTTGGCATCACACCAACCAGCATTCCTTGTGGGGGACCTTTTACCATTTTCTCATTCCTCATTCCTCATTCCCTCTTCACTCCTTTATTCTTCATTCTCTTAATTCAGTAAAAATGCTTTCATAATTTGATGGGTCTGGAGTTTTTTTTTTTTAATATTATTTTGTATTTTAAAATATTTATCATATTTGATTATCATTTTAGTTTAGATGATATTTAAGAACTAACAATCATGATAAACATAATGAATATTGGTATCTTTATGATGTAATATTGTTGTTATAGCATGTGAATAGGCATGTTTATATGAAATGTTGGAGAATATATCATTAACATCTTAGTAGAGATGATTATAAAATTTATATGAATATGGTAACCTTGGTTATGTATGTGATAAAAAGTAGGAGTGAATTGAAGGGGGAGGTAGTGTGTTGGATATAAATATGATGGAGGTTTGGAAGTAAAAGTGATGATATATATATATATATGGCCGGTTAAGGAAGGTGAGTCAAATGCAGATAAAGGTGAGGCAGTTTAGGACATTTGTAATATAGCAAAATTATGGAGGTGGGGACTATGATGTTCCAAAAATGGGGGATGACAATAAACTAAATTACAATTTTCATTTAACTCCCCTCTTCGTCCTTCCTAAATAATTGCATGGTGGTCCTTTTCCCTTCAATTATTTTTTATTCAAAACAATAAAATTATTAGCCCCTTTTCATTGGTTCTTAACATTATCTTATCCACTCCCTTCTCAGAGGGAAATTACAAATTTGGTTGATTCCATATATTTATATTAATTGATTATTAATATAATAAAAATCAAATTATATCATAATTTTATATATTATCTATCAATTTTTTTTATTAAAGTTGTATTATTTCAATTTTTATTTATATAAATTATTTCAAATCTAGATTAGATTAAACTTCATACTTATGAGATATTTAATTTAAATCAACCATACTAAATTACTACCCTAGAATTATTTCTTAGATTGGTGGACCATTACAGAAATAATCAAGGCAATATTACCTGCTACTCAGATCAACAGTAGTAAATTTTATGAAAATAAATACATTTTTGTTACAATTATTTCAGAGATTTAGACAAGAATCTTAAAGGAGGAGGAGGAAGTGATAGTTAAAGCATGTTGGGGGAGGTTGATGGAGACATAGCAATTTCAATTTGAAGGAAAAGCAAGTGGCGAATGCAATGAAGCAAACTTGTCCTTCGATTCAATGGACGCAACCAGTTTGTTGCATTTCAAAATCTGTGGGGAAACTCGAAGAACGTCCCACCAGACCAGGACACCCTTTTGCCTCCTTATAAATGGTAGGGACATGATACCACATCCCTCTCATCCAACACTAATATCTTTCACTTATTACTTTTATTATCTTTATCTAATAAAATGAATGGGTTTTAAGCTTTACATAAATTGTACTATTCCTATGCCAACCACAGTCGTCTGTGGTGTCGAGGACAGTAATAGAAAAGGATCCTTCACCCTCTAATACAGGTCCATTCAGATGCTTGGTTGGTGATACAATTTCAACGATAGCTTTACATGCAAGGCTTCTAAATATTTATTATTTTTTAAGTCTTTAATTATTCGATCAAATTATAATATAATTGAATCTATAAATAGTGAAAAAGGAAACATTAAAGAAAATCTTTGCAGATGGGTTGTTTGGATTTATAATGTGCTAGTTCCAAGTTTCATAGTCACCCACAAAGCCAGCTATTGTTAGGATAGCCTTGTGGGATTGCTGTGGCTTTATTTGGTTGTTCAAGTTTGGACACAGACCGCAATGTTGTTGTAGGTCTTAGCATGGAATCAAATATATGTATATTTAAGGATCTCTAGCCCCTGATTTCCTTGTCAAATGATAATACTTTAAAGCCGAGGTTAATGGGTAAGGGATTTTATAATGAATGTGCTACTACTATCTATATATAGGCACCTGGAGTCATGAATCATATATTTCAGAGCATGCAGATGAAATATTATAATTAAATAAAAATGCTTCTAAACATTTTATTTGTAAGCCCTAAATATCATTCATTTATTATTTCATGTTATCTATTCAACTTCTCATAAAATTAGTACATTTAGACCTTTATTTAGTTTTGTCCAATTTAATATCAACAAATTATAAAAAATATTATTTCAGTTTTTCCTTTAATTTAAAATTTTATTCTTTTTCTAAAATCATTGACTTTTTTCTCTCATTTTCATTAATCATAATAACTAAATATTTCTAAAACTCATTGTCATCATTTATTATTATTATTATTATTATTATTATTATTATTATTATTATTATTATATATATAACACTATCTAATACTCTTTTTTTTGCTATTTTTTATTTTATTTTATTATGATAGATATATAGAAATAAATAAATATATATTTGTTATTATTTATTATTTTTTTATTATAATAAATACATAAAAATAAATATATATTGTATGATATATTTTTGTAGATATATGTATTTATCATATATATTATTATAAGTAATCTTCCAAGTCACAATCTAGAGTGAATTCTCAGGGCTTATTGGAAGAGAAAGATAGTTTTTTTTTTTTTGAGGAACTTCTTCCAGGAATGATATATTTGAAGTGAAAGATAGTTTTTTTTGAAGAACTTCTTCAAGGAATGATATGAGCCTACGAAAGTCATAAATAGAGTTGATAACAAGATAATTCTAAAATGGACATGAGAATTTTAAATATAATAGACTATTTATTCTTTTTTTTTTTTACAAATGAGTATTCAGAAAGTACAAAAATGGAAATTAAATAATGTACATTAATTTGAAATTTTGATTTTAGTTCTAAAATCAATCAACTTGGTATAAGAAATGAGCCTAATGATTCTAGAGCCATTTCTATTAAATTAAATAATATTAATTTAATAAATTGATTTTAATGCTCAAATCAAGTAAAATCTAATAATTTTTAATAATTTTAGATCATTTAAATTATTATGAGATTAAGAATATTATTAATATCTTCGATTTTGATGAAAGTCAACTGAAATTTAAGTGAAAGTTAGTTTTATTGATTGTTTGGGCATAAAATGTGTCATGCATTATGCAACGTGTGTTGCATATTAGTAATGTGTGTTATACATTACATAAACAGTAATAACATGCAACACATGTCTCACTGACATAATGAAGAAAATTGAATTTTTAAGCAAAACATGAATGTGAATACAAAAAAAGGTAGATTATAATTGTTTCAAATTATTTAGATAATTTTGAGACACAAATGCTATTAAAACATTCATTTTTACATGAAAATCAAATTAAAAAGCTCCCCAAGCAGTCCAATAAAAATGTAAAGAGAATGATAAAAAGAAGAAGGAAAAGCCTTTTAGATCATTATTAAGACTCGTAGCTTCTTTTTAATTTCAAATTCAAAGAAAAATGAATTATTAGTCCAAGATTAACTTAATTATATCTCAATAAGATTGATGAAGTATTTGATGGTATCTTAGTAGAATTTTGGCCTAATTAATAATTTTTGACTTAATTGAAATGCTCAAGGGGTATGATGATCAAAGTAAGTTTTTGAAGTTTTGAATATGGGAGTTTGAATTTTCAAATGCAACATGCATTGCATATTAATTACATGCGAACATATTACATGAATGGTAATAATATACGTTGTACGTTGTAAACTCCAAATAATGTCCATCAACTTGTATGTGTAAAATGTAATGTACGTTATGTAAGATTGATTCCTTACATGTCAAAACAGTCACGGAGTGTATGACATATGTTGTTTAAGCAAAATAAATAGGTTGCTCATATTGCATAAGTTTTTTGCAAAATGTGTTATACATTACGAAGTCATGCAACATGAGCAAACACTTAAAGGCCAAACACAACAACATGCTTCATATACTAAAAATACTTTATGAATATCAAAATATACATATGCAACATAAAATCAAGATTTATAATTTATACAATGAAAATTGGATCATAGGATGAAAGTTGAGGAACAACAACTATATAACATATAACTATTTAACAATATAAATTAAACTATATACTAGTGTGTGTATGCATATATGTGTGTGCACACATAACCCTTATAGAATATATATTATCAATATGTATTTTATAGTATATGTTGATCAATGTATATATTATATTATACATATGATAATTATATGTATCTATCAAATAATTTCATATGATATATATTTATTTACAAATATACATTATAAATATGTACAATAGTATTTATCAAAATATATTATATTATATAATATTCATTTAGTTATTTATATTTATTATAAAAAGAAAAATAATGAAGAATTAAGAAGTAAAAGTGAGAAAACATATAATTGCTTATTAATTTGTATGTTGATTTTATTTTTCATAATTTTTTTTGTTTGTGATAATTTGCCAAAAAGCCCTTTATATTTGCATAATAGATTGAGAATTTTTTAAAAAATACCATATATTACTTTTTCCAACCTTCATTTTTTTTTATAAAAATATAAGTTTTTGAGTAAATCTTATATCATGATAATTGAATAATATTAAGTGAAAATTTCATAATATTTTGAAAAGTAAATAAAATCTTATTTAAATATAACTACCTAAAATAAACATAATTTAAATGATCTGATGACATTATCAATAAAAAATATATATTAAAATAAATTATAAATTCATGAAAAAAATATGTGAAATTTTAAAAAATCTAATTTAATAACAAATTCTTTTAGATCTATTATTTTTTATTTTTTATCAAAATATTTTTTAATAATAAAATAATTATCTTTTATTTTTTATAAAAAATACTTTTTAATAATAAATTTTTTAAAACTATTATTTTTTATTTTTTATAAAAATATATCTGGATCCTTGCCTTGGGTGCTTCACAAGCTTGTTTTGTTCTAAGTTTAATTATTTTAATATATAAAATATTTTTATTTTTAATAATAAAGAATATTTTGTAATTTTGTAATTTTTAATATTCTTTAACTTTTTATTTTTTAATATATAATATATTACTTCCTATAAAAATATTCTTTAAAATTATAAATTATTAAAACAAATTATAAATTCATAAAAAAATATTTGTAATTTTAAAAAAAATATGGTTTTAATAATAAATTCTTTAGATCTATTATTTTTTAATTTTTTATTTATTAATATATAATATATTACTTCCTATAAAAATATTTTTTACAATTAAAAATTATTAAAATATAAAAGTATATTATTTTAAATTAATATTTTAAAAATTATAATTTACAATTTTGGTTTTCAAATATACATTTCAAATCCTTTCAATACAAATATATGATACATTTTTCAAAGATTTTAAATTTTTTAAAATAATTTTTTTAATTTTATATTTTCAAAAAAATAGTTTTATATTATCATAATTTTTGAAAGATTTTAGTATTTTTTTTTGTAAAAAACCATATTAAAAATCATGATTAAAATATTTTTCAAAGCATGTATGTATACAAAAATTATACAACTATAATACAAGAAGTATATAATAAGGATACAAGAAGTATATAACATGTTTATAAAATTATTTTTTTATAATTTAAAATATTAAAGATACATGTATTTATAGTATATTTTACGAAACATAATATTTAATATGTATGGTTTACTACAAGTATACAATAGGTTTATAAAATTATATTTTTTACGAGTTCAGAAAATCAAAGATACATGTATTTATAGTATATTTTATGAAACATAAATTCTTATATGTAAGATTTACTATAAGTATATAATTGGTGTATAAGAAGTATACTGTCACGCCCAGCCCATACCTGGAGCAACATGCTCCCGTAGCATACGCAATGATCTACCGTATGGCAAACCACTGAATACACTACAAGGGATACCTGTACATACATACAAATAAACGTCGTATGGGGACCTCCTGTAG
>CANYBF011186889.1:0-16463 GCA_948192965.1 Dalechampia spathulata | reverse complement strand
AAAGTTTGAGAAATGGCTAGTTTTCTGTGAACAACTTTCATACATTCTTTGCTAACGAAAATATACTTGCAGAGCATTCATTTTTGAGCTATACTCATCTGTCACAAGTAAGTTTCAAGCTTGTTTCTTCAATTGCTCTTTGTGTGTAATTCTAATCTTTGTGGGATTGGTGTGAGAATAATCCATTGGGGATTATTTTGTATTTGAGTTGATTGTGAGATTGAGATTGTAAAGGTTATAGTGTAAGCCTTGAAAACACTGGGGATTGGATTCATTTGTGAATCCTTTATTGTAATAGATTGAATTTTAGTGGAATCCTAAGTTGAGACTTAGGAGAAAGTGAACGTAGGCAAGAGTTGGCCGAACCACTATAAATCGCACGAGTTGCCAGCAGTTCTAGGAATTTCAAATACATCTATTTATTAAAAAATATAATCATCACAAATAAAGAACAAATAAATTACATCACATATATTCATAACAAATACACATTTAACATAATAATTCAAAATAATTTAAAAATATCACTTTAATAAAAGAGCCAAAAATATAATGTAATATTAACCCCACTTTGAGATGAAATACCAAAAAAATAAATATTAATTTAGAATCATTTCTGAATTTTAGTGGAAAGAAGATGAGGGAAAGTAGGAGAAGCCTTGATGGCGTTGGCAGCAAGTGAAAGAGATCCAGATAAGAAATGAAATAAGGAAAGAGAGGATGAGAGGAAGAAAGGAGTATGGGAGGATAGGGAAGTAGAATTCAAGAGTGAAGTCGGCTCCAGGTTAAGCAACATCAACTGAAGTATTAAAGAAATTATTTTAATAATTAATTATTAAATAATATTTTATAAAATAGAATATATTTGACAATTAACTACCTGCTATTTAAAGAATAAATTGGTCATAATCATTATTTTTAAACATTGAAAAGAAGTAAAACTATCTTTTTGAAAAGTATAATCAACTTTAAATACTTATTTTATATTAAGCATAAATCAAAAGAAATTATGTAAAAAGAATCATTAAACACATAAATTTAATTACATCTAATTACAAATAAAAAATATGAAAAAATAAAAAAATAAATAAGTAGTTATGTTTATATTATTAATGGTATGATTGATATAAAATAAAATATTATGAAAGAAAATGTAAAATATTTGATTGAATTGAAATAAATAATATGAATAAAGAAAATTAATAATTTTTAAACCGTTTATATAGAAAAATTTTGAAATTCTCAAAATTCTTCATTACATGTTTACAAAATTTTGAAAATCACATATCCAATAAAAAGTAAAAGTATATAAATTTATACAAAAAATTAAAGTTGAAGTTATTCATTTAAAGAATCTTTAATGGTGAAATTAAAATTTCTTACAATTGTTCATATTTTAACTTTCATTCTATGAAGATATAGCTTGTTTTACAAATAAAAATTATTCAAAATATATGAAATGAATGTTGTGATATTTTGATAAATTTTATCTAAAATAATTTTTTTCCAATATACTTTTTGCAAACAAATTTATTCATTTTATGTTTCATTTTATAACATATTTTTAAACACTAAAATAAATTTTGAATCACTAACTTAATGAAAGATAAAATATATGAATTTATAAACGAGATGAAAATCAAAATTCTTCACTGAAAGACCATCTCTAAAGGTGAAGTTCACATTTTTTTAACACAATTAATTAAGAATTTTTTTTAAAAAAACTAAAAATATTAAACTTTCATTTCAAAAATCTCTTTCTATAGTTGGTTAATTTTATAGGATAAATATTTAAACTATTAAAGATGAAAAAATAATATGCACCTAAAAAAGTTTGAGAAACTTTAAAATATAAACATAATTTTAAAAATAATTTTTTAGCCAACAAAATCCTTTTTCCAAATAATGAATGTTTCCATTGGACATCTTATGGAGAAGTTTCCTACCCACAAAACAAAGAAATGTTGTTATAGGCAATACCATATGATCCAAAGTCTTTAGATTGTAATTTCCAATAAAATAAAAGGATGACAACATGCATCTACATATCATATTCAACTGGAAAAAACCCCCAAATATCTCTCAGTTCATCCTGCTGATAAGCTCAATGATGTAGTCTTCCTGGTTACTAGCATCACCTCCTTCAACATAGTGATTTCTCTTCTTCTTTAATCCTCCCAATGGTGCCTTCAGGTAGAATGGCCATAAGAAGTTGTTGGCCTCCTTAAAGTGTGGTCCTATGGTCATAATTTCATGGACTAGATCTTCCATATAGATGATTCCATGCTTACCCAGAACCTGCAATGAAAAATTTTTCAGGATGAGTGCACTCAAAAACAGATCTCAGATATTTAAAACATGTTCCATACCAAATCTGCTAGATGATTGAATTATCTATCAATGCAATTCTCCGTTGGTTCACTTTTCCATAGCCCTTCTTGTAAATCAATTCTCTGACACTCTTCAAATTTGAGTATCTGTCACCATTTAGATGAGCTTACAAGTTTCAAAAATCATTAACATTGCATATGAATTATAGATTAAAGATTTATAGAGCTGAGAAATAGACAAAAATTGGAAAATAGCATACCTATAAGTCACATAGGGCTCAACTCTATGCAACATATTCATTGTTGCTTTATTTACTTTCAGGAACATGCCGTTAAATATCTATAGTTAGAAAAGAATGTGTTTAAATAAGACATAGTTAACCATTAATTAAATAAAATATGTGTACAAGAGCAAAATATCTCCAGCAAAAAGAAAGAGACTTAAAAGCACTACTTCATTTATGTAAAGCTTGCGAATCACACATGCAAATAGTAGCATCAAATCATCATCTTTAAACATGGTCATAGTTAAGAATCAAAAATGAATTTCCATATAACCATCATCATTTTGATAAAACTAAAATCAGGAGCATGGCACTATCCTAAGTGCTACTGTATAGATACACATATATTGATAAGAAACTCCTAAGTTCAACAGACTTTTCTAGGATGTCATTCAGGCCAATACCACCGTACTCCATAGCCATAAAATTGTATTAACTCACAACTCAATCCAATTAATCTCATTAATTAGTTTAATTGTATGAAATCAAAGAAATAGAAATACATGCTCAAGATATTAGGTTCTTAAAGCCTTTCCAAGAAAGTTGGAAAAAAAGTAGAGAACTACTTTAAGGAATTTAAGTATGACCAGTTCTAAAGTTGTAAAAGGTAAAGGAAATTTCAATGATTTCCAGGATCCTTGTCACTACTAGCTTCAAAAGCTAACCAATTCAAAGCACCTCGAGAGCATGATCTTCTATCAATCTTCCTACCATTCAAGCCAAACTGAAATCATTTGGGTTAATTGCATTAATATTGAATTTCCATATAACCATCATCATTTTGATAAAACTGAAATTAGAAGGATGGGACTATCCTAAGTGCTACTGTACAGATATACATATACTGATAAGAAACTCCCTAATTCAACAGACTTTTGTAGGATGCCATTCACGCCAATACCACCGTACTCCTTAGCCATAAAATTATATTAACTAACAACTTAATCGAATTAATCTCACTAATTAGTTTAATCATATGAAATCAAATAAATAGAAATACATGCTCAAGATATTAGATTCATAAAGCCTTTCCATGAAAGTTGGAAAAAGAGTAGAGAACTACTTCAAGGAATTTAGGTATAACTAGTTCTAAAGCTTTAAAAAGGTAAAGGAAAATTTCAATGATTTTCAGGGTCCCTGTCATCACTAGCTTTCAAAGCTAACTAGTTGAAAGTGCCTCGAGAGCATGATATTCTATGAATCTTCCTACCATTCAAGCCAAAATACTAATAGATTTATAGGGCCACAAATGATCTTCCATGATTTTGATAACAAAAACAATACCTTTGAAATTTCTAAATCACTTAAAGCCTTTCTAAGAAAGTTGGAGAAAAAGTAGAGAACTACTTCAATAAATTTAGGTATGACCAGTTCTATAGTTGTAAAAGGTAAAGGAAAATTTTAATGGTTTCTTGGATTCTTATCATCACTAGCTTCAAAAGATAACCACTTCAAAGCACCTTGAGAGCATGATCTTATATCAATCTTCTTACCATTAATGCCAAACTACTGATAGATTCATAGGGCCATAACTAATCTTCCATGATTTTGATAATAGAAATAATACCTCAGGAATTTTTAAATCACTTATAAATAATTTCTATTTGCCCTTAAAATTAGTACCCTGATTTTCTCAGAAATTAGCATCACTCTACTATAACCTCCTTCAAACTTAGCCTCACGCTTAAGCTGAATAAGCTCTTTTTGCTATATAAAAAAATAAGCAAAATTAATAGAAGTACTAAAAATCAGAATCAAAATATTGATCATGGTACGAGTAGAAGCTTTGCCAATAGAAAAATACTAAATACTTAAATCAGAATAATGTTATTAATGAGGAAAGATGATAGAGAAATCAAGATAAAATGAAATCAGAAACCTGAAGATCATTCTCCTTTGCATATTGCTTAGCTTTGTTAAAAATCTACTTGCGACTTTCTTTAGCTTTTTTTCTGGAAGCTTCCACTTCTTGTTTCTTGGCCAATGCCCACTGCCCATTTCTCTTTGTTTTTTTCAAAACAAACTCTACTCCAATCTTCAGCTCCTCACTAGCCATATCCGTCTATTTATGGTGTTGGAGATCTATCTGATTCTGAGAGAGGGCTATTTGCATTTGTCGCTAAACCTTATTCAATGATTGAAATAAATAGTAGGGTGAGGATTAGGGTTTTTATCATCAACGGTTGATATTCCTCATGATTATTTATTAATAATAATTATTTTCTAATGATGATTAGTATTATTAATAAATGATTTGTAGTATTTTTATTATTAGTATGAGTGTTGTTATTATTATTTATAAGTAATATGTAGATTATTATTGTTATTGTTATTTTATAAATGTAAATATAGTGACTATTATTTTAAAAATAATTGTTTGTAAATATTATTTATATGAAAAGTTGATATTGGTATCAGTATTAATTATAATTATTATTGTGATATATGATAATAATAACTACAATAATTAATATTTGTTACTATGATTTATATACTATTGCTAATTATAAGTATAATTATTATTTATGTATTTATTATTTATTAATGGTTTTTATTATTAGTATTGATGTTATTATTGTTAAAATAAAACAATAATATAGGTAATATTATGTTGTTAAAAATTGGATAATTATTTATAATTTTGAAATTTTCGTAATGTTAGTATTATGTATTATTAATATTATTAGTACTTGTAATTATTAGTATTAATTACTATAATTATAATTTATTGATGTAATTATTAATATGAATAATAGTTATTATTATGAATTATATATTCGTAGTAGTTTTAAATAGAATTATGATTTATATAATTAATTGGTAATGATTAGTACTATTATGAAAAAATGATTGGTAATGTTTTTATTATTCATATTAATGTTATTATTAATATTTGGAATTATTATAATTATTACTATTGTTGTTATTGTTGTTGTCATTTCTTTATAAGCATTATTTATTTGGTATTATTATTTGTAAGTAATATTTATTATTGTTATTTATATGATATGTATGAATTTATATCACAATGATTGGTGCAATGACCATTGGAACCGTGTGATAATTTTAACATTTTGAAGCTAGTTGTTAAAAATAAGTAATGTTAGTTTAATAAGTAATAATATTGCAATTCTATTTATAACTCAGTGTATATCATAAATTCATAGTATGATGCAAGACTCACTGCTTGTATTTACCATATGTAGAAAATTCAATTGTTGGAATCTTTATCTGCATGATACGATGGTGTGGCCATGTATGCTCAATATACTCTAGAAAGTAGTTAAACAATCATTGTCAGGAAAATTTTGGTAGCGAACGAGGTATAGTTTATTGATAGTCATATTGACGACAGACTCTAGTATGACTATAATGTGTGGGAGCTCTTAATCCAACTAGCGAGATAAAGTTAATATACATTCTCATTATCATATGTCTAATATTTCACAATGAACAAGTCCATCAGACAGCACTCTTTGAGATGGCTCCCATCTATTTGACCCAAGCATTCAATATGAACGTCTTTTCCTCAAGGAAGGTTTAACCTCTCCTCATTTATGTTTAGGGATGATATCTTTGTAGATAATTTTTTGGCAGTTGCAAGATTCCTAATTTCTCATGAAATCAAATCTAGTAATTTAATTGAAAAAAGGAAAAAAAATAAATGAGATGAATTGAGAACGATATAAAAATGGCCATCTGAAAATAAGAAATATTTAATGAGCAAAAAACATGTAAAGACAAGTTAGATGATGTACCTGAAGCAATAGGAAACTACCGCTAAAGTGGTCGGGCTGTCTCGCTTAAGTTTATCAAGTTCAAGGATCATCTTTGCAAAGATCATCGGGAAATAAATTCGTCCATGCTTTATTTGATCAACAATAGGTCCCAATGAAAAATCCTTATTACCATATGGGTTGATGAATAGGAATTATGCCAACAATCTAAAAGTAGCAACTCTGAGCCATGAATGGAGAGGTTGGTAGCTTATGGTTATAGAGCTAAAAGATTTTGATGATATTTATAGACCCCTCTATAGTCAACAATGAAGTCACTATAGTAGGGCTGATGTCAAATGCCTTGATAAGATATGGAATAGTTTGATCCTCAAGAAGTGACATAGTTAGCATTTTATTCATGTTGCATGAAACTCCAATGATAGTAGCAAACTCCTCATAAAGTAGACATAGTTCTATATATCCAAACAAAAACACATGGTTTATTGAATCCTATAATTGAACTAATGCATGTAGAAATGCATAGTTGATAGAGATTTAGTGGAATATCTTTAGAAATTGAAGTCAAAATTGACTAAGTCGATTCCACTGAATATTATCCCATTGATGGATGGTAGCACAAAACATAAACATTAATTATTTAATCATTTTAGACTTCTAAAAAAGGAGCAACATTAATAAATTAGTTGAATAATTTAAATTTCATAGTAAGAAATAATCATTATCATTATTAATAACATTATTGTTATGGTTATTGTTAACATTATATGAAATAGTATCATTATCATATTTTTTGTCATCATTACTATGATGATCATGTTAGTTAATATAATTTCATTAAATAAGTTTTCAGAACATGAAGATATATGTATATTAGATAAATTATTATAACTTAAATAGAGGAAATAAGATCATCATAATAACATCATTAAATTAAACTAGGTTTGAGAACACCAATGGATAATAAAATATCATTACATTAAATACGTTTTTAGAACATGAAGATATTACTAAATATGTAAATAAATAAGTTAGGTGCCACAATCTCTTCTTCTGATTCTTGATCTGAGACTCATTTGCCTCATAGTATTTTTATGATTAGTATTTATGTATATATAGTGAGAATCATGTAAATGATGAGATCGAGCAACACCACCATCATGATGATGGTGATCATCATTATCATCAGCAACTTGATCATTTTATTCATCTCCATAATTAATAAGAATGGTACCACTAAGTAGAGTACTATAAGCTAAATGAAAATGTTTAGGATATGGTTCAAGTTATTATGAAGTTGAGGTAATAAATGGATAAGAATAAGGGTTAGGGTTAGGGGTTAGGGTAGGGGTAATATGTTTGTTTAATGGGAAATACTATAAGGATTATTGAGTGAATAATAGTGGGATGAATGAAGAAGACTCTCCTGGTTGAAATGGTGGTAGGATAAATGGAAAAAGTATGCATATTGGGATAATGTAGATAATAATAAAGTTGATAGGCTTACTCTAAACTTTGAAGGAAAATATGGTCTAGGTTAATTATGTAAAGAAACAATCGATGGAATAGGATTATAAGATACAATTAATGAAACCAGTACATCTTGATATTGCTGACAATGTTGACTAGTACATTATGAAGGACATAAGATGTAAGTCTTATCGAGTCATCATTAGTAGGATAATGATAGTTAACCGATTCAGAGGTAGATTGAGAAGGTGGCATTGTTGTTAGACAACATTATTCTTGTAAGGCTGCTTGACCATTATGACCAAGTTGTTGACCTAATTGTAATTAAGAACTTAATGAGATATGCTCAAGGGCATCAACCTATAAAAATTACAGTACAAAATAAGTTAGTAAATTAGATGTATAACATTCAATTAGAGTTATAAGATTTATAAGATTAGATGTTTATAGAAGCTCTAAATTGTGCACCCCTAAGCGAGATCCACCTTCTTGTAACTTATCATGAAGCAATAAGAGCCTAAACAATTCTTTAAATGTGATTATTTTATAATGCTATCCATCTTAAATGCCATTCTACCTAACTGACACGTGTACTATACAAGTTAGATTAGTGTAAATTTTCAATCTGTAAGGGTAGACAAGGAATTGATTATAGCAATCCAAATTGATGGAGGACCCTATGAGGTTGGTGCCACTTAACTATATGAATACATCGTATCAGCACAATTGACCTCTAAATATATTGGCCTTGTAAGCATTGAGGAGGTAGAACATTCAAAACATCTTCTTGATAAGCCTCTTAAATTATTTCAAAGAGCATATAATTAGTTTACCAAGTAAAGAGACATATATATCATATTATATATCTTTATAGGTTTTTTCAAATACATGCATCATTCACTTACGAAATATCCAACCGTAAATATATAAAAGATGATATGGGTAGGAATCTCTGTAATGGTCTTACTTGTGGTCCACCTATAATATAATATATAAGTCATGAATTTTGGAACAATGAAAATTTAATAATAGAATTTGAATGAATGAAGTTAATGCAATACCTCTTGCTATAAAGAGCATTAAGAGGAAAGGGATTAAGATTAAGTTTAAGAGCTAAAAATGGCAATTTCTCCCATGCCCAAATCTATAAGAGGAATAGTGGACCAAAGATTTGAGAGGCTAATAGATATCTACATGAATCATAAATCTCTTCATATAGATATGTCAAACATATTGAACCCTAACTATAATATCCTATAGTTTTAAGCTTCTCTAAGAATTGTAGAAAATATAAGCTCACTGTACCAATACATATTGGATAAAAAATCTGGCTACATAACAATCTGAAGATAGCTGCCCTAACATGGTTATGCATGATTTGAATAGTAGCATCATCAGAGAGTTGATTGAATTCTTGTATAAGCTAAATTTATCTCAATTTTGAACCTGTTGTATGAGTAGTTGGTGGAATAATGCTAAGTAACTATGTAAATAATATATTCTAATTATGATCAAGTTGGCTAATAAGAGGTCAATCATCAATAAGAAGTGTTGTAATTATGATAACATCCTATAATGTCATCGTGCACTGTACCTCAAGTAAGTAGAGTGCATGAGTTTCAGATCTCCACCTCTCAACTAATGCAGTGATTAAAAAATGATCGAGATTAAAATATCCTAGATGAAGAAGACTAGTAAAACATGTATTATGAATGATATGAATTACACAAGGGTGCAAATTTACAATATGATTATCATATAAGGATATATTTTGTCTATAATTTAGAATATTGGTGTGAGCACCGGTTTCTGCCAGAGCCCAGAGCGAGGCTTGCAAAGCTCATAGACTGAGGACAGTACTTGGAGTGAAAGTGCAGACTTCCCAAGGGGCTACCTTAGGGAATGATACAGACTCGAAAGAGTCACAAAGGAGTTGGCACTAGATGGTTCCAGATTGGTTCAACCAACCCATAGCATGAGTGCTAGTTAAACCTTTCAAAGATTGGGTTTGGGTGGTGGAGATCTATTTCTATGAGTTTCTAAGATCAATTTTACCATTATAGTTGAAGTTAATTGTCCTAGGAAGGCAAGCATACAAGTGTATATATAAGCACACAGCACGACATGCGATTTGGCGTTGCAAGGTTGCACGTAGAATGACATATAATCCTATATGACATTTGGATGATCATGGCATATGCATGGCATGCGAAGTAATGATAAAATAACATGACATATGCATGACATGTGAACGTGAATGACATATCATATGCATGATATGGCAACTTAGCATGACATATAAGCATGTAATCATGATAAATAGCACATATAATGTAATATGTTAGTGTTTTTTGATCGTATTGGCGTTAGCGTATGCGTAGCATATGAAGTGAGTGGCATGGCATGCGAGATAAAATGACATGGCATATGCATGGCATGTAAAATATATGACATACCATATGCATGATATTGGAGGGAAATGACATATCATATGCATGACATGTGAGGTGATGAGAAACATGGCATACGCATGACATGTAGCATGGATGACAAACCATATGCATGACATGTGAAATGAATGGCATATGCATTACGTGACATAATGTACATATATGAAATGATATGGCATAATGATGTGCATTTGGCATGGCATAGCGATATATGGGTGAATTGGCATTCGATATGGTATGTGACGTGACGTATGATATGGTATGTGGCATGACATACGATGTGACATGGCATGGCATTATGGCATAATGACATGTGAAATGACATGTATATGCATGGCATATAGTATGGTAAATGACGCGTTATTGGATGGTGAGTTGGTATATTTTTATTATATTTAGCATATTTATATGTATAATCATATGAAATATAGTATGTTATGGCATGACATATGCATGATATGGCATAGTAGTGTGTGATGTGGCATGTGACATGATATGTGACATGATGACATATATTTTAGCAAAATATAAATCATCCACGAATAAAAATACCAAAAGGCCGATGAAAGGGATCGAGGAATTAGGGGATATACATGGGATTTTATGGGATGAATTATTATAAAGCCATAATAAATCTATCCTATTACAAATTATCCTCGCATACATATTTTGGGACATTAAGTAACGTCCCCTCCTCCTCGGGCACTATTTCATCTCGGGTAGCACGAGCCAAAAATGCACGATGGAAATATATAAAATAAATACAAATAAATTCATTAGTAGCAAATGAATTTAGGATTTATTTGACTAGTCCAATGCTATGTGAAAGCATGAACCAAGAGTCAAAATCCAACAATTATTTAGCAACAATCACGCAAATTTACACGAATCAGATTATGAAAATTAATAAAAATCAAAATTATTTTAAGCAAAATTATTTTTTTTATCATGGAAAATCAAATGGGAGTGCTAGCATCACTTGGAACAATTAAAGATAGCCACTCAACAAATTTGAATCCAATCCTTTCAAAAATCACATTTTTAACGAGTTAAATCGGCATTTAATCATAGAAAATCAATTTTGAGTCCAAAATTAATTAAATGTAATTAATTTTTGATGGGTGCAATACACTTGAGTTACTGCCAAACATCAAATATTACTAAAAAATCAAATCGGGTTTAAAAATGATTGAAAAATGCGGTTTTTCAAAAATTTTCTAGGGAATGTACGTCGTAGGTACTGCTATGTGCGCCATACATAGGCTGTGTGTGGCACACATAACATGACATGTGGCATACATAGCATGTGTATCTGCAAGAAAATCAAGTTTGTCAATATAGAAATGATCTACAGACCAAAATACGCAAGTTTAATGAAGACAGTACCTCATTTTGAGCATGAATCGGCCTCCATTTTCCAAATCAAACAAGTAATTATGTAATTAACTTGAATAATTAATTTTAAGGCTAAAATCAATTAGATCTGGATAATATTTGAAACATGGATAAGCCTCTAGAGTTATCAAAAAAATCAGATCCGAAGCAAAATGGGTAAAAAAAGGGAGTTTCTGGAAAATCAAAGGCTTATATGTGTAGCATATAGGCCTATATGCACCACATATAGGCTAGATGTGGCACACATAGGTGTATATATGGTGCATATAGTAATGAAAATAGAGAGAAAATAGAGTTTTTAGGTAGCATATAGGCCTATGTGCGCCACACATGGGTTAGATGTGGCACACATAGCCTGAAAAATAGAGGAAACAAAAGGTTTTTGAGAAAAACATGAAATTCGGCTCAAATCTAGGCAAATCAAAGCCAAAAATCAGTATTTTTGGGTACCCAACAACATGAGTAACCCATAATAACATAAGATTGAAGCCAATCACAAGAAAATCAAGCCAAAATTGGGGGATTTATGCAAAAACCCAAAGAAAATGGAAGGGAAATGAAGATTTACCTTTAAGCAGTAGGTTTTCTTCAACAATCTTGCTTCCAAATGTGTTTAGCTAGCCTAACTAGAGCCAATTAGTCTTTAAATCCTAAGGATTTAATTAATTAAGTGTTTAATTAATTTTGGAGGAATTTTGGCATAGTTTGGCCTTGCTTTTTAGCAATTTTCAGATCTCTATTAGATGACCCCAAGCTTTATATTTATAGAGCCAAATTAGGGTTTGAAAAAATTGTAATTTTTAGTCTGGATTTTAAACATTTTAAGGCTATATGCACCACACATAATGCTATGTGCGTAGCATGTAGTGCTACATGTTGCGCATATAGTATTTTGACCTGTCACATGGGCCCCACTGGGGTTGCATCAGGATGTGCGTCCTGTGCCCCATAAGCATCACTTTATATGCCAAGACATTATGTAACATGGCTCATATCTGGTTTGGTCTCGAGAAGGCTTCCAACCAAACGTCTTTTTATGCTATATGCGTAGTACATAGTGCTACATGCTACGCATGTAGCATTTTGCCCCTATGTACATCACCTTGCATGAGCAAAATGTAACGTGAGCCATATGTCAAATAAGCATCATTTGATATATTAATACATTGTGCAATGAAAAGTTTTCTGGATTTGGTTTGAAAAATGGGCCCCATCAAACATCTTTTCTTTTCAAATAGTGTGCGCATGGCACTATGCACCCTATGTGTATTTCACCTTATATGGGTGAGATGTAATGCATGTCACATGTCAAATATGCATTACTTGACATTCTGAAACGTTGTGCTATGTGAAGTACATTAGATTTGGCCAAAAAGTGAGCCTTACCAAACGTCTTCTTTTGTTACATGCGTAGCACATAGTGTTATATGCTACGCATATAGCATTTTCAGGCAATGCATATAGGCTCGTACGAGCAAAATGTAATATGAGCTATATGTCATCGAAGATGCACTCGACACTTTAAGGTGTTGTGTAGCTTCGACTCTCACTAGGTAGGCCCCGGGTGGTGGGCCCCACTAATGTCCCTTCTCAAGCATATGGTGCTACATGCCCAAAGCATAGCATTTTGCATGATATGTGTTTTCCCTTTGATGGGCATAGTGCAATGTGTTCTGTAGGCACAAAATACACAAAAAAAGCTAAAAAGGATAGTGGGCCCACCAACTGTAATGTGCTTTGTACACCCAAAACTCTTAGACAAAGCCAAAGAGGCATACATGCACTATCGGGGTTGATATCGGGGACTTGTACCAAGCCGAATCAACAAGAACCTAAAATTGCAGGTGGGTAAAAAGTCAGGGTCAACAGTTTGCCCCCTGATCAAGACCATTTTGAGGGGACACTAGCGTAAGTCATCAAATTGAGATCTGATCATAACATGACTTTTCATAGAAAGTAAGGAAGATACCTGATCGATGCTAGTATCGAGGCCTGATGCTCATACTGAGGCTTGCAGTGTGCTTGCATTGAGGCTTTTAGAATGCTCGCATTGAGGCTTACAATTCAGTTCTGTCACTAGGAGCCCGCTGCTTAGGCTAGATGATCAATGCTAATCTATTCCTCATGCTGAGGCTTAGAACCTAATTCTGTCATTGGGAACCCGGTGCTCAGGCTAAATGATCAATGTTGATCTATTGCTTATGTTGAGGCTTAGGCTTACAATTCAGTTCTGTCACTAGGAGCCCGCTGCTTAGGCTAGATGATCAATGCTGATCTATTCCTCATGCTGAGGCTTAGAACCTAATTCTGTCATTGGGAACCCGATGCTTAGGCTAAATGATCAATGTTGATCTATTGCTTATGTTGAGGCTTAGAACCCAATTCTATCCCTGAGAGCCTGGTGCTCGGGCTAAATGATTAATGCTGATCTGAGGTATTTTGCAAGATCAATGGTTATACTGTGAGGCTTGAAATCATCTGTAATCAGTATTCAGATGCCTACTGCTAGAATTTAGGAACCAAAGGCTTGGTTCTATGATCACTGTTGGATCAAATGGTCAACTATTGGACCTAGATGACCGTTTCCTGGGTCAATGCTTGCGCTATCAAATAAATCTCAAATATCTCCAAAACGGCATTTGGTATCCTCTACCGAGTCTTTGACATTTTCTAGTCAACAATTTTGACTAGTGAAAATCCCAGTTCTGTCACTGGGGGCCTGACGTTCAGGCTATCCGATAAGGGCTGACTGATGGTCACTGTGAAGTCTGCATTCAGGCACCTATGGCTAGGGTTTGAGAATCAAAAGCTTGATTTTATGATCTCTGTTGGATAGGGTAGTTCAGCGACGGAACCAGAGGTGACAGTCTGCTAAGTCAGGGTGATCAACTCTCAGATCTATTCTTGTGCCATCAAATAAGTGTTGTCTATCTCCAAAGTCTGCATTTGGGATCCTCAATAGGAATGCAACACTATCTGGTCAACAGCTTGACCAGAAGTCAAAGGTTTGACTAGTTCTGATTGTCTGTTGGATCAATTTCCTATCTTTGCTAAACATGGAAAAGCAATTCATCAGTTAAATTGGTATTGAAATGGTCTAAGAAAAATACCTGAATTTTTGAGTATCAATGTGAGCATTGATTTATACCGGGGCCCAGAGCGAGGCTTGCAATGTTCATGGACCAAGGACTGCACTTAGAGTGAAAGCGTAGACTTCCTGAGGGGCTACTTCAAGGAATGATATGGACTTGAAAGAGTCGCAAGGGAGTCACCAGCGGATGGTTCCGGATTGGTCCAACCAACCCACAACATGAGTGCTAGTTAAACCCTTCAAAGATTGGGTTCGGGTGGTGGAGATCTATTTCTATGAGTTTCCAAAATTGATTTTACCATTATAATTGGAAATAATTGTCCTAAAAAGGCAAGCATATGAGCGTAAATGTAAGCATATAGTGTGACATGTGATTTGGCGTTGCAAGTTTGCGCATAGAATGGCATATAAGGCTATATGACATTTGGATGGCATGGCATGCTAAATAGTGATAAGATAACATGGCATATGCATGTCATATGAGGATGAATGGCATATCATATGCATGACATGATAACTTAGCATGACATGTAAGCACAAAATCATGGTAAATAGTTACGTATAGCGTAATACGTTAGCGTTTTTGGATCATGTTGGCGTTATAAAATGTATGGTGTATGCGTAGCATATGAAGTGAATGATGTGGTATATGTATAACATGTGAGATAGATGAAATTACATATGCATGGCATGTGAAATGAATGGCATATCATATGTATGATATGTGAAGTGATGCAAAACATGGCATACGCATGACATGTGGTATGGATGATATACCATATGCATGGCCTATGAAATGGATGACATATCATATGCATGATATATAACATGACATATGCATGGCATGTGAGGTGAATGACATATCATATGCATGACATGCGAGATGATGTATGACATATCACGTGCATGATATGTGAAATGAATGGCATATCATATGCATGATACGTAAGGGAAATGACACATTGTATGCATGATATATGAAGTGAATGACATGGCATATGCATAATATATTGAGTGGATAACATGGCATATGCATGACATATGAAGTAGATGACATACCATATGCATGATATGATATAGTAATATGTGTGTGTAATGGCATGGCATAAGCATGACATGGCATAGTGATGCGTATGTGAATTGGTATTCAACATGGTATATGTTATGGCATACAATATGACATGTGACGTGGCATGGTATATTGGTAAATTGTGCATATTTGTATTGTGTATTGGCGTATTGGATTGTATTGGCATATTTATACATATAAGTATACAAAATACAGTATGTTATGGCATGACATATGCATGACATGGCATTGTAGTGTGTGATGTGGCATGTGACATGATGACATGGTATATTTTAGCAAATATAAACTGTGAATAAAAATAACAAAGGCCGGTGAAAGGGATCAAGGAAATAAGGGATACACACGGGATATTAGGGGGATTAAATTATTACAGAATAAATAATTTTACCCTATTACACAAATATCCTCACGTATACATAATTTTAAGACATTAAGTAACTGTCGCACCCTAAATTTGAGCCTCTCGGATTGATTGGGATGAGCCGGACTATTTCTTCATTGCTTTTCCTTTGCGGGCATTCCCGGTTCATTCAGGTGCAGTTCAGGGTTTGTTTAGGTTGCTTAGGGTATGTTTTGGGCATCATACCCGTTCGGGTATCCTCTTTCATTGCCTAGG
>CANYBF011186524.1:0-12821 GCA_948192965.1 Dalechampia spathulata | reverse complement strand
CTGATCTTCCCATATTAATAATGTCCATTCTTATTAATACTATGATCAGGGATATTTAGATATTGAACATTTGCATACAATAAGAATCTCATTCCATAAACTCTTTATGGATTCTTCTGTACTGTTCCAATATCATGGACTTCAATATATATAGTTTAATACTCCAAGTAAAACAAGTTTATTCAAAACATTGTACTATATAATGAATAATGCCTTTATTAACGAAAAACGTATAGTACAAATACACATGATGCTCTAAGCATACACTAACAGTTTATGCCTTTATGTGACCTCATGGGACAAGTTATGAACTATGAAAGACACTCACATTTAGGCCATCGTCTCATGTACAAATTAAAGTATTAAGCCATGTAAACAAAGTATCAAAGAATAGACATTTAAGGTATGTAACTCAAACTTGTGAAAACCAAAAGATACAAATACCATTTATGCGTGTACTTGGACTAAATGAATTTTTAAGCTATCCTCTCAGCCTTTAATATGAACAAACCATTTACCAATTGAAACTATATTCATCAAGATTTCATTCAAGTTATAGCATGCAAATTATCTCATCCTTTAAGGCCTCCAAAAGTAAAAAGGATGCATGTCTTATATATCCTGCCGAAATGCACTATTTCATTATCATTCATGTACCTTTGTACATGACGTCTCATTTTCATATGCCTTAATGACCTTGAACATAAGTATGCCATATACTATTAGAAACTAGACTCAATAAGATTTAACTTGAGCTATAATATGCAATTTTTAGAAACCATTAAGGTTGTAAAAAAGTAAATTGCCGCAAGCTATTAAGTTCTGTCAAAATAATCTGGTTTACATACATTTGCATTCCTTTATCCATTTAACACCTAAACCACCTTGAAATTGTTTCCTATAACAAATACATATGCATATACATGTTATACATATACCTAAGTCTAAATGGCTAGCAAACGTACACTTAAACACACCCTAAGGTAATGTATACACAAGCTCAACAAGTATGCACCAAGGGTGACAATAAAGAGCTCCAAGCAGAATTTCATGCATACCTCCACTTCTACACCATTAAAGCATACCAATCAATCATCAAATCATACACAAGACACCATTATATCAAAGACTTATTCCAATAGCCATGAACAATACACGTTCATAAATAGGGCAGTAACAAACATCACTAAACATAAGCCACAAACTCATACATACAATAAAATTGCACCTTCCTAATCTACCAACAACCAATTCGGCTTCTACCCAACCTTTCACTATCAAATTCAAACATAATTTCACACAATCAAAAACCTTCATATCCATACATTCAACCATAGCTTTTCATAAAAGAATCGCAAGAAAATTAACTCATGAGAAGAAGCATGTATAAGAAGAAGAGAGGAGGTAATTATCTAAAATCATGTTTTTACTTACCTTGATCAACAACCCTAGAGTATTTCAGTTTTAGCAAGAAGAAAGGAAGGAGAAAAAGAAGAGTTCTGATGTTAAGTGTTTGAGTGCAAGGAGAAACCGTTCCATATAGATAAAGGAGAAGAAAAGGGAAGAAAAATGTATGTAAGCCTACATATTTTACTTTTCTTCACCTTGACCAATCAACTGTTGCCACCTAGCATGTATTGCTTTCCTAATACATGTATATCCTTATACATATACATACATATGACATACTAACATATAAGGCATTAAACCATTATTCCATTTAGAAGCATGCTTACTCATTCATCATATATATGATCAATGCACTATAATATGCTAACTGTATGGATGTGACACCCCCAATAAATAGTTCCCTTTTAACTCGTGATCTTCTACACCCCACATCTCATAACTTGATATGGTCTGCTAATAATATTGATAATCAGGAGTTTCCTTATTCCATGCTCTTATCATCAAAAAGCATCGCAACCCACTTTTGACTTCCCAATTGAACAAGTGACCCCACTTGTCTCCTTATTCGACATTGGTTCATACATTTAAACAAATATATATCATTAGTGGTATCATCTACCTCTTACTTCCTTGCAAAAGGCCTCATGTATTTCTTCAACATGGATTCTACATCCCTATTCAAGGTCTCAATAGTTTCATTTGCATCTTTTAGCTTCATATAATATAGTAGTAATTTCACTTCTGTGATCATTTCTCCATACTAGGAGTACTTGTACTTGCAATTGTCTCCTTATGAGCGACCTCAAACACTATTGGTCCATCTATAAAGAGACAAAAACAAATTTTAATGTCATTACCCTACCACTATAGAGCAATTCACACATTATACTAATAACTTAACTCAAGCTACCATAGCTTAAGTAACAAATTCATGATCAAACTAATCCTTACATATGAGTATCATCAGCAGTACTTTTGTAATTAGAAGAGCGTAATGAGCTCTTCAGCTAGCACAAACATCATACAAGAGAAAGATATAATAAGATAATAATGAGGTATGATGATTAAATAAAATTTGACTACTTCTCTTATTGATTAATGAAATTGATACATAGATTTGATCCTCAAGCTTTATGTGAAGGCAAACGAAATATCCTATACTAAAGATAAGTTTAGAGAATGTTTGTTATGACTAGTGCCTGGACATCACACAAGGTTAATTAGTCACTCCCCCTTAAAGAGTATTAGGAGCATAATTGGGTCTGGTAAGAGGATATATCAAAGTGTTTCACCCATCACACCCATAAAATATATAAATAAAATGTAAATATGAAATATTTATTCTACCGTTAAATAGGAAAAACCTCCACCCTTAAGAATAAATGAGTCATTTCATGAGTTAGCTTATGAGTTTATAAACGAGTTATTTCATAAGTTAGCTTATGAGCTTATAAACAAGTCAACCCATGAGCTTCCAATCGAACCAATTCATGGGTTTACAAATGAGCCAATTGAAAATTCTCAGCTCATGCCTTGTAATTTCAAGTTCTTATAAGTGTGATATCTTATTTAGTTTTTAGACAATATAATAAAGGCAATCATGTACTCGGTTCAAAATAATAAAGTCTTGATAAGTTTAATTTTATTTAATTTTAAAAATAGAAAATTTTATTAAGAAAATTAATAAAATGAAATTAATAAATTCACAAAAGAAATTAACATAAATGAATCAAATGTAGCACCCTAATTCATATGGATGAAAAAAATACATGTTTATTGATTATAGAATATGAAGAGTACAATAATTAAAAGATACAAAATATGTACAGATCCGGTGACCAATAAAATCCAGGCCATATAAAAATAATCCTATATCTTCTATGTAGCCCTAAAACACTAATTAATTGATTGATTAATTAATATTCCCACTAAAAATCAACTATTTAGTACTGTATGAACAAATCATCTCCAAATAGATAAAGAATTCTCTCAACTGCCCAGCTTGGCTCAGACTTGACCCAATTCATGCCCTGTGAGCTCGTCAACAAAGGGGCCCTACATAGAGGACAAGTTTTATGATTATCATCTTGATCATGATCGTGATCTACCCATCTATCAATGCAATCTTTATGGAACACGTGACAGCAGTTTCTTAATTCCCTGACTACATCGTGCTCTGTCAAATAGACTAAGCAAACAGCACAGGTGTCGCACGCTCCTGAAATCCTCTTATTGACATCACCGAAAGTTGTTAAAATCAGACCGTCTTTTATTTGCTGCGAAGAAGGGAGAGGCTGGGATTGGTGCAGAGAATCACCGCTGCTGGAAGACGATGAAAGCATTCTGTTTCTGTACTTAAGAGCCCAAGAGAAAGCCCATCTCATGACTGCTAAAATAACAGCTGCCTGATAAATAAGGTGAGTCATCACAAAGCAAGAATCCTCGACGAAGAAACCCATCAATACTGAATCCAGAAAACCCTAATAATCAATAGAGAAGATGAAGAGGAGGAGGAGGGGAAAGGGGGAGAATGACATGAGGAGTCGGGTTGTTTATAAAGGCAAAGGGGGATGAGTCATGATGGAGCCAATTACTTTACTAATATGAATTTTTTATTATTTGGGTAATATTTTATATTAGTTTTATATGTTGTTAGGTGTATATACGTTTGCTAGGACAGAATAAAAGGGGCCATAATAAGTATAGTGATTAGGTCATTATCATGTGCAATTGTGCACACATTATAAAGTCGGTGGTTTATCACCTAAGCTTTAGCTTTTTCTTTTGCCTTGTTTAATCATAAAAAGCAATTACCCTTCAAAAGAAGATAAAGAAACCTCATATTCAATCCATCATCATCTTTACATTTTAACTCAAAACTCCTTTATTTACTTTTATATTAACATGTTACGAGGAATTACAAATCTTAATATAACCTAGTTAATTTTAGTATTCGAAAAACCATTCTTTACAATATAGATAGAATTTTACTCTAAATTAATATATAATCTGATAAATAGTAGATATGAGGTGGGTTTAAATTAAAATGGTTCAAAATAATTTGTGCATGCTGTAAAGTTAATCAAGGATCGTCCAAGAAGAATTGAAAGTAGAATGGAGGAAGAATATAAGATCTTGGGAGGAAGAATACAAAATTGGAGAAAACAAGTGAGCAAAGCATCTGTCCAACTCTATTTTGTTGTAGAAATTATAATCAAATTGTTAGTTATGGTTGTAAATAATACTCTCTCCCCGAAATAAGAATTTCATTTTCTTTTATTAAGTGTGAATAATATCTTCCATAATTGTTAGTTTGTATATTATTTATTATATGTGGAATGTAAGGGGGTCTTCTTTTGTGACGTGAATGTTACAAATCTAGTTTTGAAGTGGTAAGTGAGAAATGACCCCATCACACATGTAAATCCCACTATCCTAGTCAGACACCACAATCTCAACCATATATTTTACAATTTTGTTCCTCCTGGCCAGGTATTACAATATTTTGCACCTAAAAGCAGTCAATTACACCTCAGAAAACCATCATTTTCCAGGATGTGAAAGTGAAACGTATCGCAACACCTCCATACCCTTCACCATTTTAATATATTAACTTATCTATTTCATATCTTCATTTCTCAATTTCTGCTTTTCCTTACTCCTACTATTCAAGGGATCAAAGCATCTTTTGTCACATAAATGGCTTCTTTTTTCCCTTCAAGCTCCAATCTTTACTCATGCAACTTTTCCAAGATTCTTATCATATAAATCAGTCTTTATCAACGTAAGAAAAAAGATGCCACCAAGACTATGCAAAGCAGAGAATCAAATAAACCTTATCTGATCCTTTTTGTGCCCCTAAGATAACATCATTGATACGCCTATGAAAAGCCATGAAAGGGAGGAAAAGAGGCAGCTGCTAACATCATATTTGCGTCTGCGCCAGTTCTTTATCAATCACAGCTTTTGAGGTTCAACAGGAGCTGCTGGTGACCCAATGCCACGTTGCAGTAGCATACCGACTTGACCAGATTAAACCATCTTTATGTGATTTTTATTATAATGTTAAGTATTTTACTAAATAGATTCTCTATTGAAAAGTGTGATCCAACCCTTGCTGGCTAAGATTAGGAAGCCAAGGATTCTCTTTTGGAATTTCTACACAATTTTTAAAAAACTCATGATTTACAAAAGCATATTCTCAAAATTACTCGCAAGATTAGTGTTATCAAGTTTAATAAAGACATGCACATCTTTTGTTTTTTTGTTTGAAGCGGATGGGTTCAAAGATTTGGGCTAAATGTCAGAAATGTCCATCTCCATAATTTTGACTGGTTGTTGGCCCAAACTACAGATCTAATTTTAAAAAGAGATTACATTTTTTTAACAAAATTTCCAAAAACATTATCAATTAATAATTTTATAATTTTTTATAGTTAAATATCTATATTTATAATTGAAAAAATTATATCTCAAATATTGAATTCTATTATTTTAATAATAGACATCAAAAATATAAATATAATGATCAATATCGAAAATCCAACTTATACAAATCAGTTTCATATCGGTCAGATTAACTAGAGTTGACAAATCCTTTATGTGATGTGACATCATAATAATTATTATATTTTTATTAATTAATATAATTTTATAGATTTTAAATAAAAATTATATAATTAAATCTAATTAACAAAAATAATATATAAAAATAATGTATAAAATTAAATATTTATTAATTTCTTTAATATATGTGAAATGTCAAATGACTCTATATTTTTAAAATGATTATCTCGTATAATATTACAAGTAAAAAAAGTTTATGAAAACGCAATAACTACTAGATACTGAGTTGTATATTTGTACTCGCAACGTAATCGATTTTATTAAAATATTAAGTTTAGTTAAGCATATTTGTAAAAATCAATTAATAATTGTTTTAATGTTTTAAAATAAATTGGATTTATATCATTATATTGAAGACATTAATCAATAATTGATTTGAAATTGATTCAAAAAATTAAGTTGATATTTTATACATATTTATAGACAATGATTTGATCCCCTAATATGATTATAACATGATTCATAAAATAGGTCTTGTTGGATTAATTTGTAAACTCATTTATAAAATTTTCTAAATACTATGTCATTTTAATAACTTATTTCAACTCTAAATCCTAAAGCATCACTTGCTTTTTACAATTTAATTTCCTTTTTTTATCCTATCTTCAACCCTAAACTAAACAAAATTCCAATTGTATTTCTTGTTTCTATATTTTATGTGGATGTAATTGGTTAGTGTTTATTCAAATTTGATCTAGATATGTCTCTAAATTTTAGTTTATGATACACATCACAGTAAATAGTGAAATTGAAGTTTAAGATTCCTATTTTCAAGTTGCAAATTCACAATTGTTATACGGTAATAAACTTTTTTCTTTCTTTTTTCAAATTTTTTTATGTAAAACTTATTTAAATTCTTTATTATTTTCTTTGAATGATTCTTGCTTAAATTAGGGTGGAAAAGCATGCCAATTAAGAGAAGAAAAGGATATTTAAGAATTACATTTTTTCTTGTTTTGCTACATTAAAAGATTATAATAATTTACACATGATATTCAAAATCCTGATTCCATTAATAGCTCTAACTAGTAGTAAATACAATTAGATCAACTATTGAATTATTCTTTGTTACCATAAAATATTGTTCATTTTAGAATTTGAAAATACAATTGTTATTACTAACTTGATAAGTAAACTTATATTTCTTATCAAAAATTACCAAATGAAGTCTCCTTGCGTTGTTATTGATTTAGCTAATATTTTTAGAGTAATGATAAATGTTATTAATTATGTCTATTTGATTATTTTTATAGATAAAAAATACTAATGATAAAGATTCTTCTAAAGTTCTAAATATAAATGAGAATAATGCATCAATTGATGATTTTAAAGAAGATCTTCTTGAGATAGGGGAAGTTATAGGTGAGATGAATTCTAAGAACCCTAAGAAACGAAAAGGAACATTGAAATCAATCATATGAAAATTATTTGAAGTGCTTCCATTAGGAGAGGATAAGAAAAATGATGCAAGCGTAAAAAACGTGGAGTTATTTATCTTATTGATAGCATATATGAAACTAATAATTTGAAGATGCATATGTATCAGAAGAGACACATGTCAGTTACTCATATCAAAAGACAATGGTTCTATGTTTTTATCAAATTCTAAATTTGATCTGGAGAGGTTTATGGAATTGTTAAATGCTATTATTATAATGCATGATCTTCCTTTTTAATTAGTTGAATGGGTTGGTATTTGAGTTGTATTGCTTTACCTTCTTGAAGATTTAAGTTTAATTATTATAAATACTTTGCTAATTGTCCGAAGTGAGAAGCAAAAATATTCTGATAAAGACGTTCC
The DNA here is from genome assembly GCA_948192965.1 of Dalechampia spathulata. Lineage (NCBI taxonomy): Eukaryota > Viridiplantae > Streptophyta > Magnoliopsida > Malpighiales > Euphorbiaceae > Dalechampia > Dalechampia spathulata. The sequence goes on along the minus strand of CANYBF011186524.1, from coordinate 4,984 downwards.
TCCGTAATATCATCATGACTCTCGAAGTCATGCGCGGTAGCAATACCAAACCAAATACAACGAGTAGTGTTACGCCCGCGTCTAGGACCCTAGGAGTTTTTAGGTATACACGTATGTATACGTGTATAAATGTGTGTATGTATGTATGAATATGTGTATATGTATGTATACGTGTATGAAGTGTATTTGATGTATGTGATTGAGAATGCCTATGATGGTTTGTGTTTATGCGTGCATGTGTTGCTTGGTTTGCTATGCGTGTGCTTCTTGGCTAGGTTGGATGTCGTCACCTTGTTGGGAAGCGTGTCTTCTCGGCTGGACGAGGGACGGCTAACAGATGTGCTTTAGGTTGTGTTAGAAGTGTGTTTTGGGTTGTGTAGGTTTTGGGGATAGGTTTCAGGCGAGTTAGGCATGCCAATAGGCATGTATTGCATTTTTAGGTAGTGGTACGGGCGTACGGTTTGGCCGTACGGTCGTACGGAGCAGAGAGGAACAGGGAACTAAAGGCCTCGAGAGCGTACGGGCGTACCACATGGGCGTACGACCGTACCGTTGCTCGCAGGAAATCAGTTGGGACAGTTGAGCTCGCAGGTTTTCGAGTTTATCAGACTTTTGGCGTCGGTACGGGCATACCAATGTCCGTACGGCCGTACGCGACATTAATTTGACTTTTAAGGCAGAAAAACATAGCTTTCCTCATAAGTTTCTTCCTCCTTTTCTTAAGCAAATGCCCTAACCCCTTCCCAAATTCCCTTCTTAAGGATTCTAAGTGTTGCTAGCATTCGAGAACGCGTTAGAGAAGTTAACTATGGATAGGGATAGGATCATAGGCATCAACGAGAGCTTGCTTGGCTTAGAAGGTTTGTGCTAAGTTGATGTTAATGTTATGCTAATGAATTGTTATGGCTTCTTTTGCTATTCTATTAATCGAATGAGGTCGTTCAGGGAATGATCTCTTCTGTTATGTTCTTATTGTGATTGGATTGATTGTTTAATGATTAAACATGAGGAATTGATGTTGAAATCATGATTATATGCATGGAAAGGATAGAATTGAATAGAGGAAAGAGAAAAGAATGAGGAGTGATGAGTGCAGAGCTATGCTCTGGGCACGCTGGGTCAATTATGGAAAGAATTCCTATAAAGAATCATATAGTTAATGCCCTCCTAAAAAGGGAGACGAGTCTCGAGACATACAGTAGAAAAAGGGTGCATAGCACCAATTGTTAATGCCCTCCTTCGGGAGATGAGTACCGGTACATACAGGGACCCGGTGTGTGCGACAGGCAATGTGCACATTCAGGAAAACAAGAGTGAATGAGTGTAAGAGTGATTAACAGGAGCATTAGCATTGCATTGCATTGCATTTGAGGTGTACAATATGGTTATGCTTATGTTCCTAATGAATTGCTCTGATATGCTTGCGATTATTTGTTGCATGATTGATTACGGATGTTTTTTAGCACCACTGAGTTTTACTCAGCATTTATCATTTGATGAACGTAGGTTCAGAGCCCGCGGGAGAGCAGCCAGAGAGGCGTTAGAGTCGTCAGCAGAGAAGCTCATTCTTGAAGTGGTATAGAGCGGTCCGGCAATCTCCGAGTCTTGTTGTATTAAGAGCTTTTGTAATCGTATTGGCAATAGATAGTACTTTTGTTTTGGTGGTGAAATGTTAATGTATACGTACACTTGTATAGCACACTTTTGCCTGAGTAATATAATGGTGTGGTTATTGAATGATGGTGTACAAACGCATGGTTATGATTTATCCAGGGATTGTTATATGAATGTTTGAATGTATGCCACGCTATGCACTGTTTCACCACTAATACAGGTTGTTTGTACCCATACGAATGTCTATGGTTCAAAATAGGACGTATCCCTGGTAGGATACGTGGCAGCTTTCCCGAGGGACGGTCGTTGCGTATGCTACGGGAGCATGTTCCTCCAGGTATGGGCTGGGGTGTGACATGTTAGAGTGGTATCAGAACTATGGTTATAGCTCGCTGTGTTAGGAGTCTGTATTAGGGTCTACTGCCTATGATTTACGAGCTATAGCAGGGAGTTGCCAATCCTTACCACTGCTGACTGTCATAAGTTGTGTTTTTGTGTGTGTGTACAGAGTGTGCAGAGTTGATAAGATGATAGATCGGGCCATTATTATTGGAGAGGAAGGTGGAGATACACATCATCCGCAGGAGAGTACGTCAGATCCGGGAAACAGGGTTGGACAGCAACCGGGTCAGGGTAATCCGGGGGAACCACAGAGGGTACAGCCGGTTGACAGAGCAGAGGCATCTACAGTTGATCCGACGGCAGCTCAGTTTGCCCAGTTCATGCAGTTTATACAGGCACAGGGTCAGACAGCGCCGGTTACACCAGCTTTACCTCCACCAGTGCCCCGAGAGGACTATAAGTTAGATTTCACTAAGTTGAGATCGTATGGGGCTACAGATTTTGTGGGGATGACAAATCCGTATGAGGCAGAGATGTGGCTAGAGAGGACACAGAGGATTCTGTGACAGTTGAGGTGTCCTGAGTTCGCTCGGATGGAGTATGTCATTTCTTTACTCCAAGAGGATGCCTACGAGTGGTGGAAGACGGTGCCACAGAGCATGGCAGATCCACCGGTATTGAGGTGGGATGATTTCCAGAGGGTGTTTCATCAGAAGTACGTCCCGACAGTATACACGGATCAGAAATTACAGGAGTTCCTCGATTTGAAATGGGGAACATGTCGGTGGCGGATTACGAGAGGGAGTTTACACGATTGGCGTACTATGCATCCAACTTACTGACGATAGGGAGAGAGAGGTGCAAGAGGTTCGAGCAGGGCTTGAACTTCCAGATTCAGACGCTAGTTTAGGGTTTTCAGTATGAGGACTTCTCAGCCTTGATGGCGAATGCCCTGAACCAGGAACGGGCGATAGCTGTGGAGAATGCTCGTCTTGAGGCAGTGCGGAGACAGTTTAGAGGCCCTAGTTCCTCAGGAGGACACCAGAAGAGGGGCAAGTTCAGAGGCTCATTTTCTTCACGGTCGTCAGATGTGAGGCCAGTGACGCCTGCACGGGTACAGGGTGTGAGACCGACCGGGTATAGTGGTTATAGTGGTGGTTCAGGTATGGGACCGAGTTTATGCCGCACCTGTGGTCATACACATTATGGAGCTTGCCGGATGGGGACCGACCTTTATTTTCGATGTGGCAAGGCCAGCCACTATGCATGAGAGTGCACTGCACCATATGAGGCGCCGGTACAGTCCGAGGGGAGGCCATTCCAGCAGGGTCCGGTGAGCCGTTCTGGTGTTGGGTCTCAGGGGTCCGACAGAGGACGAGGTCGAGGGAGAGGCCGTGATGGAGGAGGAGGTCGCAGCGGTAGTCAGGGGTCCGTTAATCAGCCTGCCGGAGTCCCTGCCAGAGTCTACAACCTGGTACAGAGAGATGAGCAACGAGCATCAGATGTAGTACTGGGTAACATTCTTGTCTCTGGTCAAGATGCTTTAGTTTTATTTGATCCGGGCGCTTCACATTCTTATATTAATGTGGGGTTTGCTCGATTGCTTAAGTTACCGAGTGAAAGCTTAGGAAGTGAGATAGTGGTGTCGAGTCCGTTAGGACGAGATGTGGTTGTAAATAGGGTGTGTAAGTCGTGTCCTTTGATGATGCATGAGGTTTGTTTTCTGTCGGATTTAGTGGAGATGCCCTTTTACGAGTATGATATCATTTTGGGCATGGATTGGTTAGCCAGGTACAAGGCAGTGATGGATTGCCATCGGAAGAGCGTCACCTTACAGCATCCCGAGCAGGGTACAGTGGAGATACCGGGAAATGTGCCATCAGTGGTTGCCAGGGTCATTTTAGTGGTCGCAGCACAGAGATTGTTACAGCAGGGTTGTGATGCAATCCTCGCCCATGTGACAGATGTGAAACAGAAAGGGGTATAGATTTTCGAGATCCCTACAGTCTGTGACTTTCCCGATGTATTTCCGGAAGAGTTGGTAGAGTTACCGCCGGGAAGGGAAGTAGAGTTTGAGATTGAGATCTTACCGGGTACCGAGCCGATTTCGATAGTGCCGTACTGTATGGCTCCGTTAGAGTTGAAAGAGCTGAAGGTTCAGTTGTAAGAGTTGTTAGAGAAAGGGTTCATTCGGCCTAGTGTTTCACCGTGGGGTGCGCCGGTCCTATTTGTGAAGAAAAAGGATGGGACGATGCGGATGTGCATCGATTACAGGCAGCTGAATAGGGTCACAGTGAAGAACAGGTATCCGTTGCCAAGAATTGATGATTTATTTGACCAGTTGAAAGATGTGGCAGTGTTTTCTAAGATTGATTTGAGGTCGGGTTATCATCAGCTTTGGGTTCAGGAGGGAAGTGTAGCGAGGACAGCTTTCCACACTCGCTACGGGCATTATGAGTTCCTTGTGATGCCATTTGGATTGACGAATGCACCTGCTGCTTTTATGGCATTGATGAATACGATATTCACTGATTATTTGGATCGCTTTGTTATAGTATTCATTGATGACATCCTGGTGTATTCGAGGACCCAAGAGGAGCATGACGATCATTTGAGGTTGGTTTTACAAAGGTTACGCGAGAGACAGTTGTACGGGAAATTGTCAAAGTGTGAGTTTTGGTTGGATCAGGTAGTCTTTTTGGGCCACGTGATTTCAGCGGAAGGTATCAGAGTAGATCCGAGTAAGATTGAGGCCGTACTTGATTGGCCGATTCCACGAAACGTCAGTGAGGTTCGTAGCTTTCTGGGTTTGGCAGGATATTACAGATGGTTCGTCAAGGGCTTTTCAATGTTAGCCTTGCCATTGATGACTTTGCTTCGGAAGGATGTTCCTTTCATGTGGACGGATGAGTGTCAAAGGAGCTTTGATCAGTTAAAGGCGTGTTTGACGCAAGCTCCAGTGTTGACCTTGCCTACATCAGGTATTGATTATATGGTTTACAGCGATGCTTCGCTTAATGGGTTAGGA
>CANYBF011186032.1:0-22917 GCA_948192965.1 Dalechampia spathulata | reverse complement strand
GTTGCCTTATTGGGAAGTGTGACTTCTCGGTTGGATGAGGGACAGTGATGTTGATGTGTTAGGATTGGTTTTGGAGTGTGTTTTACAGGTTTTGGGAGAGTTAGGGGCTTCAATTGAGGCATGTTCTGAGTTTAGGCATGCTGTACCGGCGTACGGATAGCCGTACGGGCATACCAAGCTTGAGGGAATAGGGGAATTGAGGTCCTGGAGGTCGTACGGGTGTACCAGAGGGTTGTACGGCCATACATCAGCTCGCAGGAATTTAGGTTTGTCAGTAACTTTGGGGTCGTACGGGCATACAAAATGTGGTACGGGCGTACGACAACTCGCAGGAAAATTCATGCATCAGGGTTTTTCGGTTAGTACGGGCGTATGGGTATTTGGTACGGCCATACGCGATTTAAAATACCATTTTAAACGGACTTAACCTAGCTTTTTCATTAGGTTTCTTACTTCTTTTCTTTCTTAAACTTTTCCCACACGTTCTTAAACATTAGAACTCATCCTGTCTTAGTGGTTTTGCGCCGTGAGAGTTTGGATTAGAGCGAGTAGAAGTTCAGAGACTTGGCTAGACGATAGCAGTAGCTTCTTACAGGTTAGTACTAGATTACCATGGTTTTTTCTTTACTTCTTTTGTTGTGTTAAGCCAAGTGAGGCTTAAGGATTGATGATTAGGGATTGAATTTTTGTATTTGCTTATGATTTGATGATATGAGCTTATAATTTGTTTAGTTTCATGATTCTTGCTTGAGATTGTATTTGATACTCTCGCATATTAGCATATTCATGACATATGGGATCGTGAATGCGTAGATAGAGTGAGAGAAAATGAGGAAAGGCATGCTGGATCATATATTACAGGATTCCATAATGGAATCGTATATTATATTTCCTCCTTCAGGAGTTGAGTCTCAAGACATAAGGCATAACAAAAGAGCCTACGGGCTAAGATTTCAGTTATCCTCCTTTGGAAGTTGAGTACCGGTACATAGGGATCCAGTATGGGAATATATTATGCACAATAAGGGAAAAAGCAAAGAGGGATGAGAGTACAGAACAGGAAAAGAAAATGGGGCAACATAGCATTGCATCGTATTGCCTGTTACTTGACATGTTTGTCTATGTTTTATGCATGTACGATAGCTAGTACCACTGAGTCCTCGACTCAGCGTTTATCAATTGATGAACGCAGGTTCCGAGCCTACGGGAGAAGGCCTAGAGCAGTGATTGCTAACGTCAGTGGAGAGGCAGATTCAATAATGAATCCCTGTCTCAAGGTGGTCTGAAGCAGCCGTGACTACTCGAAAGTTACCGTCAGTGACAGCAAGGTTAGTGACAGCTGTGACTGCTCAGAAGTTGCTATTACAGGGTTGTGAGGCGGTGCTAGCTAATGTGATAGATATGAGACAGAAAGGAGTTCAGTTAGTAGAGATTCCAACGGTGTATGACTTCCCTGACGTGTTTCCAGAGGAGTTGCCAGAGTTACCGCCTGAAAGAGAGGTAGAGTTTGAAATCGAGGTGTTACCAGGTACAAAATCGATCTTGATAACCCTGTATCGAATGGCACCTACTGAGCTTAAGGAGTTAAAGGTGCAATTGCAGAAATTGTTAGATATGGGCTTCATTCACCCGAGTGTTTCACCTTAGGGTGCGCCGGTGTTGTTTGTGAAGAAGAAGGATGAGTCTATGCGGATGTGTATAGACTATCGACAGCTGAATAAGGTGACAATCAAGAATCGATACCCGTTGCCATGTATTGATGATTTGTTTGATCAGCTTAAGGGTACAGCTGTGTTTTCTAAGATTGATTTACGATCAGGCTACCATCAGTTAAGGGTGAAGGAAGGGAGCATAGCTAAGATGGCGTTTAAGACTCGGTACGGCCATTACGAGTTTCTGGTGATGCCGTTCGGGTTGATGAATGCACTAGCAGCGTTCATGGCACTGATGAACATGGTGTTTTTTGATTATCTAGATCAGTTTGTTATGGTGTTTATTGATGACATCCTTGTTTATTCCAAGACGCATGAGGAGCATGATTATCACTTGAGGTTAGTTCTTGAACGGATGAGGGAGAAGCAGTTATTTGGTAAGCTATCGAAGTGTGAGTTTTTGCTTAATCAAGTAGCATTTTTGGGACATGTGATCTTGGCAGAGGGGATCAGAGTGGATCCGAGTAAGGTAGAGGCTGTGCTTAGTTGGCAGGCACCCAGAAATGTTAGTGAAGTTCACAGTTTCTTAGGTTTAGTAGGATATTATCAGTGATTTGTTAAGGTATTTTCCATGATTGCTTTGCCCTTGACGATGTTGTTGCGGAAGGACGTTCCTTTTGTTTGGTTGGAGGAATGTCAGAGGAGTTTTGAGCTGTTGAAGGAGTGTTTGACGCAAGCTCCAGTTCTTACGCTACCTACTCCAGGTCAAGTGTATGTGATCTACAGTGATGCTTCGCTGAATGGTTTAGGATGTGTTCTGATGCAGGATCGGAAAGTGATTGCCTATGCTTTGAGGCAATTGAAACCATATGAGAAGAACTATCCTACACATGATTTGGAGTTAGCAGCGATTGTATTTGCTCTTAAGATCTAGCGACATTACTTGTACAGTGAGCTTTGCTATATGTACACAGATCACAAGAGTTTGAAGTACCTAGGTACGCAGAAGGAGTTGAACTTAAGGCAACGATACTGGATTGAACTTATTAAGGATTACGACTGTGTGATTGATTATCACCCAGGGAAAGCTAATTCGGTTGTCGATGCTTTAAGTCGGAAGATGTTTGCCGGCTTGAGATAATCTTTGTTGGTTATGGTGTATGAGATTCGACAGTTGAATGCCACTTTGATGTTACAGTCTGATTGTATTCTGGCACAGTTACAGATGAAAGTTAAGCCTTTGTTGACATACTAGATACAGAGAAGTGCAGCTACTGATGTAGAGTATCAGAAACAGTTACAGAAGGTGCAGTCTAGTAAGACTACCTTGTTTACTATGGATGAGGATGATAATTTGAGACACCGGACATGGTTGTATGTTCCGGCAGATGAGGGACTGAAGAGACAGATTCTCGAGGAAGCCCACAGTTCAAAATTTGCTTATCATCCCGGGAGTACGAAGATGTATCGGGATTTGAAACAGTACTACTGGTGGGTTGGTATGAAAAGGGAGATAGCGGATTATGTACATAAATGCCTGATTTGTCAGCGAGTGAAAGCAAAACATCAGGTACCAGCTGGATTACTTAATCCCTTACCTATGCCAGAGTGGAAGTGGGATCGGATCATGATGGATTTTTTCACGGGGTTACCATTGACACAAGCTAAGCACGATGCAGTTTGGGTTATTATTGATCGATTGACTAAGATGACTCATTTTATCCCTGTAAGGATGGATTATGGCTTAGAGAGGTTAGCTGAGCTATATATGAGAGAGATTATTTAGTTACATGGGATTCCATCGTCTATTGTGTCAGATAGAGATCCTCAATTTACTTCTCGATTTTAGGGTGCTTTTCAGAGAGCCTTAGGCTTGAAAGTACATTTCAGTACGGCTTTTCACCCCCAGACCAATGGCCAGTTTGAGAGAGTGATTCAAATTCTTGAGGATATGTTACATGCCTGTATTCTAGAGTGGGAAGGTAGGTGGGATCTGTACTTGCATTTGATCGAGTTCGCGTATAATAACAGTTAATAGTCGAGTATACAGATGGCACCGTATGAGGCTTTATATGGGCGTAGGTGTAGGATGTTGTTACATTGGGATGAGGTTGGAGAACGACGCTTAATTGGGCCTGAGCTTGTTCACCAGGCCGAAGATCAGGTGCGGCTGATTAAATCTAGATTGAAGGCCGCGTCAGATAGATATAAGTAGTATGTGGATTTAAAGCGGTGAGACATCATGTATCAAGTTGGGGATAAGCTATTTCTGAAGGTATCTCCATGGAATAAGATTATGAGATTCGGTTAGAAGGGTAAGCTAAGTCCTCGTTTCATTGGTCCGTACGAGGTACTCGAGAGAGTGGGTCCGTTGGCGTATAGGTTAGCTTTGCCATCGGATTTGGACCGAATTCATAATGTATTTCATGTTTCTATGCTAAGGAGGTATAGATTGGATCCTACGCATGTGATTTCTGTGGAATCGATTGAAGTGAGACCAGACTTATCCTATTCACAGGAACCGATTCAGATTTTAACTCGAGAGGTGAAGCAACTAAGGAACAAATGGATACCATTGGTTAAGGTCTTATGGAATCACCACACAGGTCAAGATGCGACGTGGGAACGAGAGGCTTTGATGAGGGAACAGTATCCTCAATTGTTTTCTGGTAAGTTTCATTTTAATTTCGGGATGAAATTCTCTTTAGGGGGAGAGAGTTGTTACACCCGTAGTTGAGACCCTAGTAGTTTGTACACTAGCATACGAGTAGAGGTCTGTATGCATATGAGTTTGATTATACATTGATGATGTGTATACGTGTATGTATGTATGTATGCTTGTACTTGTGATGGTATTATGTGACACTGTTGCCTTATTGGGAAGTGTGACTTCTCGGTTGGATGAGGGACAGTGATGTTGATGTGTTAGGATAGGTTTTGGAGTGTGTTTTACAGGTTTTGGGAGAGTTAGGGCCTTCAATTGAGGCATGTTCTGAGTTTAGGCATGTGGTACGGGCGTACGGATAGCCGTACGGGCGTACCAAGCTTGAGGGAACAGGGGAATTGAGGTCCTAGAGGTCGTACGGGCGTACCAGAGGGTTGTACGGCCGTACATTAGCTCGCAGGAATTTAGGTTTGTCAGTAACTTTTGGGTCGTACGGGCGTATGACAACTCGCAGGAAAATTCGTGCATCAGGGTTTTTCAGTTAGTACGGGAGTATGGGTATTTGGTACGGCCGTATGCGACTTAAAATACCATTTTAAACGGACTTAACCTAGCTTTTTCATTAGGTTTCTTACTTCTTTTCTTTCTTAAACTTTTCCCACACGTTCCTAAACATTAGAACTCATCCTGTCTTAGTGGTTTTGTGCTCTGAGAGTTTGGATTAGAGCGAGTAGAAGTTCAGAGACTTGGCTAGACGATAGCAGTAGCTTCTTACAGGTTAGTACTAGATTACCTTGGTTTTTTCTTCGCTTCTTTTGTTGTGTTAAGCCAAGTGAGGCTTAAGGATTGATGATTAGGGATTGAATTCTCATATTTGCTTATGATTTGATGATCTGAGCTTATAATTTGTTTAGTTTCATGATTCTTGCTTGAGATTTCATTTGATACTCTTACATATTAGCATATTCATGACATATGGGATCGTGAATACGTAGACAGAGCGAGAGAAAATGAGGAAAGGCATGCTGGATCATATATTACAGGATTCTATAATGGAATCGTATATTATATTTCCTCCTTTGGGAGTTGAGTCTCAAGACATAGGCATAACAAAATGGCCTACGGGCTAAGATTTCAGTTGTCCTCCTTCAGGAGTTGAGTACCGGTACATAGGGATCCAGTATGGGAATATATTGTGCACAATAAGGGAAAAAGGAAAGAGGGATGAGAGTACAGAACAGGAAAAGAAAATGGGGCAACATAGCATTGCATTGTATTGCCTGTTACTTGACATGTTTGTCTATGTTTTTTGCATGTATGATAGCTAGTACCACTGAGTCCTCGACTCAGCGTTTATCAATTGATGAACGCAGGTTCTAAGACTACGGGAGAAGACTTAGAGCAGTGATTGCTAACGTCAGCGGAGAGGCGGATTCAACAGTGAATCCCTATCTCAAGGTGGTCTGGAGCAGCCGAGCATAGTTTCTTTTTATAGCCTCATATTGTAGCTTGTATATAAGAGAGAGGTAGTAATGTATTTATAGTTTGGTGGTGGTTTGTACGGTTATTGTACTCAAACCTTTGTATATTAATGAATATACTTGTTTATAGACATGTTCATTCAATTGAATGTATGTTGTTATCCAGGGTTATGATTGGTTCTATTTTATGCTTTCACCGCCATACTATCTGTTGTCCCTATACGACATCTTTTTATACATGTACAGGTATCCCTTGTAGTGTATATAGTGGTTTTCCATACGGGAGGTCATTGTGCATGCTACGGGAGCATGTTACTCCAGGTATGGGCTGGGCGTGACAAAAATGGGTACAAGCATGACATTGCATTTATTTTATCTGGCTTGTGTATGTTTATGTGTTAACTAGTACCACTGAGTTTTATACTTAGCGTTTATCAATTGATGAATGCAGGTTCTGAGCCTACAGTTGAGGGCCCTGAGCAGTGATCGCTTGTGTTGGTAGGGAGTTGGATTTGACAGCAATCCTATTCTCTAGGTGGTCTTGGACAGCTGAGCATACTCTGTAGTTTTGTCTAGTTCATTAGTATGGCTTGTATATACCATTTGGCAGTAGTAAAATTGTATTTTGGTGGTGGGTTGTACAGTAATGTAACCAAACCTTTGTATATTAATAAATACGTTTTTATATAAAAGATTGTTCATACTATTGAATGTATATGAGTTGACCAGGGTTTTATTTTGTTATGCTGTGACTTTTACACCACCGGTACTTGTGTTGTCCCTGTACGACATATATTATGCATGTGTATGTATCCCTTGTAGTGTACCTAGCAGTTTTCTGCATGGAAGGTCGTTGTGTATACTACGGGAGCATGTTACTCCAGGTATGGGCTGGGTGTGATAACCTGAGATGAAAATTTTTTCGAGGAGATGGAGATGTTACTGAATGTCTTGGAATATTGTACACATGAAGATCTTATATAATATAATAGTTTTATTCCCTCATTTTTAGGATTTAGCATTAAATTCCATGTGTATCCCTTTATTCCTCGATCCTTTTTCACCAGCCTTTTCTTAAGGATTTTATTTCATGGATGGTTTTATTGTATTTACTACCATGCCATGCTACATGGCATGTCACATACCATATCACACACAACTATGTCATGTTATGCATATACCATGTCGTAACATATACCATGTCATATGCCATTATGTCATGCTATATTACCTTTGCTATATTATGCTCCTATGTCATGTCATTATGTCGTTAGAATTATTGACCCTTACGTGGCCGAGGTATGGTTAGAGCGGACATAGAGGGTGTTACGCCAGATGAAGTGTTCGGAGATGATGAAGTTTGAGTACGCCATCTTGTTGTTGCAAAAGGATGCATATGAGTGGTGGAAGACCGTCCCTCATAGTATGGTTGACCTTCCGGTGTTGACGTGAGAATATCTTCAGAGGGAGTCTCATCGGAAGTATATGCCTTCAGCCTATACTGATTAGAAGTTGCAGGAGTTTCTTGGGTTGAAGCAAGGTGATATGTCGGTGGCCGATTACGAGAAGGAGGTTAGGCGGTTAGACTATTATGCAACCCACATTTTGGTATCTGGTCAGGAGAGATACAAGAGATTCGAGCAAGCCCTGAATCCTCGGATCAGAGCATTTGTTCAGAGTTTCCAGTATGATGATTTATCTACTTTGATGGTTGATGCACTGGATCTCAAACGGATGATGAATGAGGATGATGCTCGATAAGAGTCATTGAGGAGGCCATACAAAGGGCCGAGTTCTTCTTCTAGTTCATCAAAGAGGGGCAAGTTCAGAAGTTCCTTTCCTCCTCGATCAGCGAATGTGAGACCGATACCGCCCCGATGAGAGCAGAGTGGGAGGTCCACCTCCTTCAGTGGTAGTGTAGCTGCTGGACCATATTTCTATCGTACTTGCAGTCGGATGCATTATCAAGCTTGCTGAGTAGGTAGTAACCTGTGCTTTAGATGTAGGAGTGCTGGTCATTATGACAGAGAGTGCCCTGAACGTTCTAGTAGACCAATACGTACTGTGGTTGAGGGAGAAGCTCATCAGCAGCAGCAGCAGCAACCAAGGCTTAGTTCAGCAAGTTCTCCTAGTGCTGAGAAGGGCAGAGGTTGAGGCAGAGGTTGAGATAGTGAAGGATGCGATACTAGTCAGGGGTCCATGAACTAGTTTGTTGGGTCTCCTGCCAGGGTGTATAATCTGGTGCACTGTGAGGAGTAACAAGCTGCAGATGTGGTGCTTGGGAATGTTCTTATTTCTGAACATGATGCTTTAGTATTGTTTGACCCTGATTCTTCGCATTCTTATATTGATGTTGGCTTTGCTCAATTGCTTAAGATGTTGAGTGAAAGATTAGGCTATGGGATAGTGGTTTCTAGTCTTTTAGGAGGGGACGTGATAGTTGATAGAGTCTTTAGGCGATGTCCCTTGAGTATTAAGGGTGTCTATTTCTTGTCTGACCTTATGAAGATGCCATTCCAGGAGTACGATATTATATTAGGGATGGATTGGTTAGCAACGTATGGTGTGGTGATGGATTGTCAATGGAAGACAGTGACCCTTTAGCATCCCGAATAGGAGGCACTTCTGATTAAGGGTAACATGCCATTAGTGACAGCGAGGCTAGTAACAGTTGTAACTGCACAGAAGTTACTGTTACAGGGCTGTGAGGTGCTATTGGCACATGTGACTGATAGGAGACAGAAGGGAATATAATTGACAGAGATTCAGACTGTATGTGACTTCCTTGATGTGTTTCCAGAAGAATTTCTAGAGTTACCGCCAGAGAGGGAAGTGGAGTTTGAGATTGAGGTGTTACCAAGTACAGAATCGATATCCATAACACCTTATCGAATGGCACCTACCGAGTTGAAGGAGTTGAAGGTACAACTGTAGGAATTGCTAAATAAGGGGTTTATTCGTCTGAGTGTTTCACCCTGGGGTGCGCTTGTGTTGTTGTGAAGAAGAAGGATGGTTCTATAAGGATGTGTATAGACTACAAACATTTGAATAAGGTGACGATCAAGAATCGATACCTGTTGCCACGTATTGATGATTTATTTGATCAGCTTAAGGGTGTAGTTGTGTTTTCTAAGATTGACCTAAGATCGGGATACCATCAATTATGGGTGAAAGCAGGTAGTGTAGCGGAGATAGCATTTTGGACTCGTTATAGGCATTACAAATTTCTGGTGATGCCATTTTGTTTGACGAATGTACCAGTAGCATTTATGGCCTTGATGAACATGGTGTTTACTAATTATCTGGATCAGTTTATGGTTGTGTTCATTGATGATATTCTAGTTTATTCTAAGACCCGAGATGATCATGATTATCATTTGAGATTGGTGTTACAACGATTGAGGGAGAAGTAGTTGTTTGGCAAGTTATCAAAGTATGATTTTTGGCTTGATCAAGTAGTATTCTTGGGTCATGTGATTTCTACAGAGCGAATCAGAGTGGACCCGAGCAAGGTGGAAGCTGTGCTTAACTGGTAGATTCCCAGGAATGTTAGTGAAGTTCGCAATTTCTTGGGTTTGGCTCGATATTATAGGAGGTTTATTAAGGGATTCTTGATCATTGCTTTACCTTTGATGACATTGCTGAGGAAGGATGTTCCTTTTGTCTGGTCAGAGGAATATCAGAAGAGTTTTGAATGATTGAAGGAGTGTTTGACACAAGCTCTAGTTCTTATGCTACCCACTCCGGGTCAAGCGTATGTAATATTTAGTGACGCATCATTGAATGGTTTAGGATGTGTTCTGATGTAGGACCAGAAAGTAATTGCCTATGCCTCGAGAAAATTGAAGCCACATGAGAGGAACTATCCCACACATGATCTGGAATTAGCAGCGATTTTTTTCGCTCTTAAGATCTAGCGACATTACCTATATGGCGAGCTCAATTATATGTACATAAATCATAAGAGTCTTAAGTATCTGGGTACGCAGAAAGAGTTGAACCTAAGGCAGCGATGCTAGATTGAGCTTATTAAGGATTACGACTATGTGATAGATTATCACCCAGGGAAAGCTAATTCAATTGTTGATGCCTTGAGTCGGAAGATCTTTGCCGGATTGAAACAGACCTCATTGATACTGGTTTATGAAATGTGGTAATTGGAAGCTACTTTGATGATGCAGTCTAACTGTATTTTGGCACAATTACAGATGAAGGTGAAGCTTATGTTGACAGACCAGATATAGAGAAGTGCAACTGGTGACGTAGAATACCAGAAATAGTTACAGAAAGTGCACGCGGGTAAGACTACCCTGTTTTTTGTGGACGAGGATGGTATTTTAAGGCATGGAACACGGTTGTATATCCCACTGGACAAGGAATTGAAGAGACAGATTGACGTATGCTTATCATCCCGGTAGTACTAAGATGTATCAGGATTTGAGGTAGTACTATTGGTGGATTGGCATGAAGAGGGATGTAGCAGAGTATGTGATTAAGTGATTGATTTATCAGCAACTGAAAGCTGAACATCAAGTGCCAACTGGACTGTTTCATCCATTACCGATGCCAGAATGGAAATGGGATCGAATTACGATGGATTTTATCACGGGGTTGCCGCTGATGCAAGCAAAACATGATGCAGTTTGGGTTATTGTCGATCGGTTGACCAAGGTAACGCATTTCATTCCTGTACGGATGGATTATAGATTAGAGAGACTAGTAGAGTTGTATATAAAGGAGATCATTTGATTGCATGGGATTCCATTGTCTATCGTGTTGGACAGAGATCCATGATTTACATCTCGATTTTGGGAAGCTTTGCAGAAAGCTTTAGGCTCAAAAGTGCATTTTAGTACGACTTTTCATCCCCAGACCGATGGGCAATCAGAAAGAGTGATTCAGATTTTAGAGGATATGCTTCATGCCTGTATTCTGGAATGGGAGGGTAGCTGGGATCAATATGTGCATTTGATTGAGTTCATGTATAATAACAGCTACCAGTCGAGTATACAGATGGCTCCTTATGAGGCTTTGTATGGGCGAAGGTGTAGGATGCCTTTGCATTGGGATGAGGTTAGCGAGCAGAGATTGATTGGACCTGAATTGGTTCAGCAGGCTGAAGAATAGGTGAAGTTGATTAAATCTAGACTGAAAGACACTTCTGACATACATAAGTCATATGTGGACTTAAAAAGGCATGATATTGAGTACGTAATTGAAGATAAGGTATTTTTGAAAGTATCTTCTTGGAAGAAGATTATGAGATTCTATCAAAAAGGTAAATTGAGTTCTCGATTTATCACACTGTATGAGGTGCTTGAGAGAAAAGGACCGTTGGCTTATAGGTTGGCTTTGCCACCGGATTTGGACCGGATTCATAATATCTTTCACGTTTCTATGCTCAGAAGATACAGATCTGATCCTTCACACATGCTTCCAGTAGAATCAATTGAGATTCGACCCGACTTGTCTCATTCAAAGGAACCGATATAGATTTTGGCCTGGGAAGTTAAGCAATTAAGGAATAAATAGATACCTTTGGTTAAGGTATTGTGGAACCATCATACGGGTCAAGATGCTACTTGGGAACGGGAAGCTATGATAAGAGAGCAATATCCTCACTTATTCTCTGGTAAGTTCGGTTTTAATTTCAGGACAAAATTTCTTTTTAAGAGGAGAGAGTTATCATATCCTCGAGAGTGACATGTTTGGTTTACATATAAAGGTCTATATGCGTATGTGATTTTATATGATAATGTACTGTTGATATTGTATTTTATGTATAGATGTATGTATGCATGTATATGTGAATGCATGGTATTGTTTGTGATGCTGTCACCTTATTGGGAAGCGTGACTTCTCGGTTAGATGAGGGGCAGTTATTCTGATGTGTTTAGGCTTGGTTTAGAAGTGTTTTAGTAGGTACCAGGTGCGTATGGGACTAAATGGTGGATCTACTGGTCTTCCTTAAGGCGGTACGGGTGTACGAAGACCCATACGGGCATACGAAGACCTGTATAGGCGTACCAAGTTTCTTGGAGATGGTACGGGTATACCAGAGATTGTACGGCCGTACCGTAACTCGCAGTAAAAATGGCTTGTCAGGAAGTTTGAGGTGGTACAGACGTACAAAGACTGGTACGGTCGTACGCGACTTAAAAGTGACTTTTTAAAAGGATAAACTTGGACTTTTCTTTGACTATCTTCCTTCCACATTCTTTTAAACCCTTCTACACTCAATATAATAGTAGACTCCAATCTGCTTTATTGTTTTTATGCCGTGAGAGCTTGAAGAAGAGAGTTTAAAGATTAGTCTACGGATTTAGACACTAGCACTGACTCCCTACAGGTTTGTATTAGCTTTGGTTTAGAGTCTTATTTGCTTCTTCTTATGCTTTAGGGCCATGTATGGCCAATGAATTGATGTTAGGGGATTGAATTCCTGTATTTATGATGTGTTATTGATATGAGCTTGATGATCATTTGATATGCTATGCCCTGCTTGTATATGTCTTATTATATCAATATATATAGGCATAAACATGACATAAGGGATTGAGAATGAAAGAAAAGAGTGAGAGAAAAGAGGAAAAAGGCATGCTGGGTCATATATTATAGGATTCCATAATGGAATCGTATATTATATTACCTCCTACAAGAGTTGAGTCTCGAGACATAGAGGAAAAAAGGGTTTAAGGACCCGGATAACAGTTGCCCTCCTTCGGGAGTTGAGTACCGGTACATACAATGACCCAACATGGTAGGAAATTTTGCATAATATAGTGAAAAGGGAAAGAATAGAAAAGAAAGAGGGAAAAATGGATACAAGCATGACATTGCATTTATTTTATCTGGCTTATGTATGTTTATGTGTTAATTAGCACCACTGAGTTTTATACTCAACGTTTATCAATTGATGGACGCAGGTTCTGAGCCTATAGTTGAGGGCCCTGAGCAGTGATCGCTTGTGTTGGCAGGAAGTTGGATTCGACAGCAATCCTATTCTCGAGGTGGTCTTGGACAGCCGAGCATACTCCGTATTTTTATCTAGTTCATTAGTGTGGCTTGTATAGACCATTTGGCAGTAGTAAAATTGTATTTTGGTGGTAGGTTGTACAGTAATGTAACCGAACCTTTGTATATTAATAAATACGTTTTTATATAAAAGATTGTTCATACTATTGAATGTATATGAGTTGACCAGGGTTTTATTTTGTTATGTTACGACTTTTACACCACTGGTACTTGTGTTGTCCCCATACGAAGTCTATTATGCATGTGTACGTATCCCTTGTAGTGTACCTAGTGGTTTTCCGCATGGAAGGTCGTTGTGTATACTACGGGAGCATGTTACTCCAGGTATGGGCTGGGTGTGATAACACGAGGTGAAAATTTTTTCAAGGAGATGGAGATGTTACTTAATGTCTTGGAATATTGTATACATGAAGATCTTATATAATATAATAGTTTTATTCCCTCATTTTTAGGATTTAACATTAAATTCCATGTGTATCCCCTTATTCCTCGATCCCCTTTCACCGGCCTTTTCTTAAGGATTTTATTTCATGGATGGTTTTATTGTATTTGCTACCATGCCATGCTACATGCCATGTCGCATACCATATCACACACAACTATGTCATGTTATGCATATGCCATGTCGTAACATATACCATGTCATATGCCATTATGTCATGCTATATTATGCTCTTATGTCATGTCATTATGTCATGCCATGCCACATGTCATTTTTCCATGACACATCATATGTCATGTCACCTACCATGTCACATGCCATATCACCTACTACATCACATGCCACGTCAAATGCTATCTTACACACATCACTATGTCATGTCATACCTATGTCATGTCATTTTATTATGTCATCATTATGCCATGTCATTTTACTATATCATCACTTTACATGTCATGCATTTGCCATGCCATCCAAATGCTATATAGCATTATATGTCATTCTACTTGCTACATGATACACAATAAGGGTTTAACTTAGCACTTATGCTATAGGTCAGTTGAACTAATCTGGAACTATCTGGTGGTGACTCCCTTGCAACTCTTTTGAGTTTGTATCATTCCTTGAGGTAGCCCCTCAGGAAGTCTGCACTTTCTTTCTAAGTACGTCCTTGATCTATGAGCCTTGTAAGCCTCACTCTGGGTGAACGACCTAAGAAACTGTGCGCTCACAATGGCAACTCCACTAAGGATGTATGACAAAAGAGTGGTGGCATCTAAGAGTTTCTATATCAATTTTTCCATCATAGTTGGATTAATTATATGCATCACAACACAGTATTAAATCTGCACATACCACCCTTGCCCTGTGTTAAGCCAGTGATTGTGGATGAGTGAGTATCCTAGACTCCATTTGACTTCTTGAGAAAGCAAATCTACCCTCACTACTCACTACCTTTTATTGATGACTGTCGATGATTCCTGTAGGATAAATGCTAGGTATAAGTCCTATATCGATGATTCCATTCAATTGGATAGGTTGTGGACACCATGGCGGGGGACCTTAGCCTGTTCTTACCAGACTAAAGCCCATGTAGTTAACCTAGCCCGGGCTAGCATCCCACATAGGAGATATTGAATTGACCAATTCTTGTAGAGGTATAAGGGTGGCATGGAGCACTATTGTTTGCTACATGTTCACTAACTATTTTCATGTTTTCTGTCCAACATGCATACATGCATACTCATACAATTTTCTCTAACGAATTTCCTTTTACAACCATAATGCTAGATGTTTCTAATATAGGTCATGCATACATCCTATGTGTTGCATCATGTACATGCCAACGCATACGCATGCTAATCAACTTCATTTGTAGAAAACCAATGAGTCCTTCATGGATTATTTTACCAAGTGGATGGATAAAGCTACACTAGTTATACATAAGCCATCTAAATCAGACATGATTAATAATCTTATTATGGGGTCACTGCCACTGTACCAGGATAAGCTGAAGTATCAGACATTCAAGAACATTTACTTTGTTAGCCAGTAGATTAAGCAGACCGAGGGGAAGAAGAAGAAGCCTTCCTTTGTTAAGCCCAAAGCCACCATATACACCTAAACACAGCAAAAACCCCATTACATCAATGCCTTACAAACACCAAATCCAACACTCTAAAACAATACTCCATCTCAGAAGTTCTAAAATCTTGGAATGCTGCTTTCCAAGGCTTTTAGGCATCTTCTCAAAGCCAAACTCATCAAGCCACTTAAGCCAAACTTTCAAACACCACCTCCATCCTCGGTGGATACCAAAACCTACTGCCATTATCACAACAACACTAATGACTACCGCTCTCTCAGGTGGGTCATTCAGGATCTCATTGATTCTTGTGAGCTCGAAGATTTTGAGAAATCCAAACCATGAACTAAAATAAACTCATTGCCTAACTACCATAAAGCCAACCACACCTACATGCTCCAATCAGGGTTGCTAGAATCCTTGATTCTTAACTCTTTCTCTCCCCTCTATAGTGAGTAGATTGCTTAGTTACCTACTATTAGCTTCCGACCTAGCGGTGGGTTTGACATTGGTGCTATTGATATATGGTATGATAGTTCAGAGGATGAGTCTATAGTCACTCAGGATTCCTCTAAGTCTAAATCATTAGAGGATCAGGGTTCCAAGAAAGGCAAGTTGGTTGAGACTTCCAAGGCTACTAAGCCAGGCTCTAAACCATCCAAATAGTAAAAGGGGTTAGGTCCTAACAAGATGTCCTCTTGAGTCCATAATATGACCTATAGTGGTAAGGTGTTTACTCCTTCTGATCTTAGGAATAAACTAGAAGCTCTTAAAAAACTGATCAAGGCTAGACCCATAAGGGATGAGGCTGGTCCAAGTAATGTGTCAGCTCCACAACCAGCTGATAAGATTGCTCAGCTTGATAATATTATCATCAAGCAGTTGAAGAAGACACAAGCTAATATTAGTATTTAGGACTTGTTGCTATCCTCCCAACAACATTTACGGGCCATCATCAAAGTACTCTATAGCATAAGAATCTCTCCATCTACCTTAACCTTTAACATGAAGAGCTAATTAATGAATCAAGAATTACAATATAGCATGATTACTTTGTCTGATGTGGATTTACCAATCGAGGGTATTCATCACAACAAAGCACTCTTTATTATGGTGCATATCATGAACTTCTCCATCCCATATGTCATGGTAGATGACGGTTCTAGCATCAATGTTTGCCCTCTTAGGGTATTACCCAGCTTGGAATCTAGCTTTGAGACTTGAAACCATCTAAGACTATCATTAGAGCTTATGATGAGTATAAATGGGAGGTTACTAGCACCTTCATTGCTACTGTCACAGTTGGGCCGATTGAATTAGTGGTGGAGTTTATAATTCTTGAAATTCTAGTATCATTTGCTTTACTATTGGGCTGACTATGGTTCCATCCCTTGGGAGGTGTATCGTCTACCTTACACCAGAAAATCAAGTTTTCATATGATGAGGGTATGGTCACTATTGCAGCTGATGATAAGGTCGCTCTAGTCTGTATTAGAGAAGATGTCCCTCTCATGACTGGCTTTCAGATCACTACCATTGGAGAGCCTGAATCATACTTGTACTAACTGGGTCCTGCTATAGAGAAGATGCTATGTAATATGAACTTTATACCTGGTAAAGGTTTCAGACAGTACTGGTAGGGTTTGGTAGAGTTCAATATCCCTACATCCATGTAGGAGGAAAGATATTGCATTGGATTTAATCCCTATACTTGAGACAAGCCAGAAGAGTGCAAGACAATTATCCCTAGCACGATCGTACTACCAAGTTGCCTAACTTGAATAACTTCTTTGACCAGCAATTTACCATCTTTGGTGATGTTTATGATCTATCAGCCTTGAAAATAGTTGAGAAGATCATTACTGCTTCTTACATCATTAGCCCTAATGATTATTTTCAAATCTTTGGTGATGTTGCTGATCTCACCACTGGTTGCCTTGAGTTAGAGATTACCACAGTCGCTGCATTGGGAGCCAAGCTAGAGAGCTTGGATATAGGAGACCTACTGCTTCTAAACTTCTATGAGGACATTGCTACTCTAGTGGATAGCACCTTTGATGAGATATTGTATGAGGACACTAATATTCTAATTTCTATCTTATTCAATGATGATGTAATCCATCTAAGTATAATGCAATGAAGAATAACTTTGCTTATGTTTGTGATGCGTATTCTAATAGCATTGTGCATGAACATGAGCATTTTTGACATTAACGTATCATGCATTGAAAATGTTAACATTAACACAGATGACAAGCCTTGTCTACTCCAGATTGCATCAGATTTATCCTTTGAAGAGAGAACAAAAATAATCCAAGTACTGGAAAAGTATTTAAAAGCCTTTACTCTAGGTTATGAAGACATGTTGGGTGTTGACAGAACTATTGTGGAATATAGAATTCTGATCAAGCATGGGTTCAAGCCAGTTAAACAGAAGTTATGATGCCTCCGATAAGAATGAGCCTAGAAGGTTAAAGAGGATGTCCAAAAGTAGTTGGATGCCAAATTCCTTGAAGTGGTTGGCTACCCCTAATGATTGGCCAATGTGGATTTTTTAGATACAACCAAATCCTAATGGCTATTATTGATAAGATGAAGATAGCTTTTATCACAGAATGGGGGACCTATTGCTACAATGTCATGCTTTTTAGCTTAAAGAATGCAGGTGCTACCTATCAGAGAGTTGTAACAACCCTGTTGCATGATCTAATCCATAAGAAGATCAAAGTCTATGTAGATGACATGATGGTGAAGTCTCCCACCAGAGAAGAGCATCCAGCTACTCTTGATAAGTTTTTCACACGGGTTAAGAAGTATGAGCTCAAGTTGAATATGAAGAAGTGTATATTTGGGGCAATGTTTGGTAATCTATTGGGTTATATTATTAGTTAGAGGGGTATTGAAGTGGATCATAATAAAGCAAAGTTGATATGTGAGATGCCTATTCCCAGAATTGAGAGCAAAGTTAAGGGATTCCTGGGACAGCTCCAGTATATTAACAGATTCATCGCCATGCTCACTACCATGTGTGAGCCTATCTTTAAGCTTTTAAGGAAGAACCAACCCTTGGTTTGGGATAAGAACTACCAATTCATATTTGAGAGGGTTAAACATTATCTCTCTAACCCGCCGATCCTGCAACCACCTAGATTAGGAAAACCATTATTACTCTATTTTGCCTTAGAAGGGGAATCAGTGGGTGCTATGATGGCTTAAGAGAATGAAGCTGGAGTTGAGCATGTTATCTATTACTTGAGTAAAAAGCGGTTGCCAATAGAATGCAAGTACAACACTATTGATAATCTGTGCATGGCTATGGTCTGGGTCATAAAGAAACTCAGACATTACTTTCAATCATACAAAGTTCAATCAATCTCTAAGGTTGACCCTATGAAATACTTATATGAAGCTCCTATGCTGGTAGGAAAACTTTCTAGGTGGCTGATCTTATTATCAGAGTTTGATGTGTAGTACATCACTACGAAGGTGATCAAAGGTAGAGCAATTGCCAAATTTTTAGCATCTAGGCTGATGTATGACTTTAAGACATTTGAGCTGGACTTCCCAGATGACCACTTAGGGGTAGTTGATGTCGAAAAATGGCAGTTGCACTTCGACGGTGCAATTAATAAAAGAGGTATAGACATAAGGGTCATGCTAATCACTCCTGAAAGTAAACTTATTATGCTTTTAAAGTGAATATGAAGCATGTCTATTCGGGCTTGAAGCATTGCTAATGATTGGTGCCCAATATATAAAGATATTTGGTGATTTGATGCTTATCATTCACTAGTCCACGGTTGAGTGGGATGTCAAAGAAGAAAGGCTTAAGCCGTATGCTAAATATATGAAGCTAGTGATTTACAATTTCAGCTCATGTCAATTTATTCACACTCCACATGATGAGAATCAGATGGTTGATGCCTTGGCCATACCTGCTTCAGTTTGTAAATGGTCATAGATTCAAGTTCAGCCTGTGTTCATTGAGCAGTCAAAGATTCCTTACTATAAAGGAGAACGGGTTATGACACTAGACTAGCAAGATGAGATTTCATGGCATGCAAATATCAAGAACTTTTTGAAAACTAGTGATTATCCATGATAAGCTAGCTTTATGCAGACTAGTAGCTAACTTTACCTGGCATTAGGGTATTCTCTATAGAAGAACGGTTGATGGTCTGCAACTTTGGTGTATATCGGGGAAGGAGATTGAATCAGTCATGCAAACAGTACATATTGATGTATATAGGTCCCACATGAATGGATTCGCTCTTTATAAGAAGATCCTATGCCAAGGGTATTTTTGGTTCACCATGGAGATAGATTACATACAGTTTGTACAAAGATGTCATGAGTGATAGATTCATAAGGATCTGAGTCATATACATCAATCAAATTGCAAAATTTGACAATGCCTTGGCCATTCTTAGCTTGGGGAATTAACATCATGGGTGAGATTCATCCTAACACTTCTAATAGGCATTAATACATATTGGTGGTTGTGGACTACTTCCTTAAGTAGGTGGAGACAGAATCCTACAATAAACTGGGGGTAAAGCAAGTTTCCAAATTTATAAGGAAAAATCTCATATGCTGATATGGGGTACCACATCACTTGGTATTTGATAATGGAGTGTAGTTCCAAGGTTAAGTAGTTAACTAATTAGCAAGATATGGGATCGAGCACAATCGATCTTCCCTATATCACCCTCAAGCTAATGGGGCAGTCAAAGTGGCTAATTAAATGATCAAGGATCTTGGCCAAGACAGTGCAAACTTACAAAGATTAATACAAATAGTTATCATTTGCTTTATGGGATTACAAACCACTATAAGGAGTCCTATAGGTGCTACCCCCTACTGTCTAGTTTATAAGACAGAAGCCATATTACCAATTGAAGTAGAGCTGAAATCACTTTATGTTATTTTGGAATCTCAGTTGCCAGAAGTTGAGTGGAAAAGGGCCAGGTACAAACAGCTAGTTATTATCGATGAGAAGCGATTGAAAGCTCTCTATCATTTATAGCTTTACAAGAAGCGCATGGAAAATGTATTCAACAGAAAGGTCAAACCTATTGCTATACAAGAAGGTGACCTAGTTCTGAAGCAAGTAAAATTAGATATCCATGACCCTCATGGAAAGTTTAGACCAAATTGGGAAGCCCCATTCCTGGTCAAAAAGATCTTATTAAAAGGTATTGTCCATATGTTAGACTTGGAAGGCAATGAATTTTTAGAACCTTAGATCAAAGGGTAAAAAGAAGAGCAAAAATAAAAAGAAAAAGTCTGGTAAGCTGAAAACCTGCATAAGTGGTTCACGTAAAAAATTAAGATAAAAGAAAAATATTTGCTCGATGAGTTAAAAATCTACTTGGAAGACTCATGCAAAAGTTAGAGCTCTTGAAAGCAAAAGGAGAACATTAAAATAACTGATTAGAAAATCTCACATGAGACTGGTCAATGATAGAGGTTAAGTTTGATGCATATCATGGAGCTTCTATTTGATTTTAACATTTTTCATGTAAATGTTTTAATCTCATTAATGCAAATGGAACACATGTTCATAAACTTACCTAAAGTAATACTAGTTTCAAAACAAAGCATTAACTTTCTTTATTGTATATAATCTTGTTACCTAACAGTTTCTTATGGTATAAAATCCTAGTTGTGATGCAACACCCATAACTTATACTCATCATCCATGATAGACCTAGCTCTAGGGACCTCTACTGGCATAATCTTGCGATGAGGCCAGATCCTCTCTACGTGCTCCAGGAAGCAGGATTGTAATGTGTACAATATCTGAATCCTGACAGTGGAATGCAATCTATGGACATCCTTACTATCACATACTGTATGTACCACTATGGACAAGTCCACCTGACCTCACTCTCTAGGATGGCTTCCATCCACTTGATCAAACCATTAAATATTGGCATCCTCACCTTGCTAAAGGTGTAGTCTCTCTGCATATAGCTATAAGGTGTGTATCTCTAGGATCCCTAGCTTCTCTTAAAGCAAAATCAAAAATAAAAAATAAAAAATAAAAAAACAAAAACTAAAAGCTTGCTGAGTTAAAAATCTTGCGAAAGGCTGTTCAGGCAAAAATTAGAGCAACCTGCTGAATTGAAAACCCAAGGGGGCAGTTTAGGCACAAGTTAGGGTCTAAAGTAAAATCAGTAGCCCGATGAGCTGAAAACCTTGCAAAACCGGCTTAGAATTTTTACCTATAGCAGAAGGAGGCTACCATTGAAAACACAGATTATCCTCGCTTCACATTATCCAGCCCAATGATCATCTCTGCCATGATCAATAGAAAAAGGGTCCAACCCTACTCCATCTGGTCTACCACATGCCAATCATCAAATCCTCATGGCCGGACAGGTCGATAAATAAAACTGCATTAGTAGTTTGAATCTTACTACCCTCAGCCATGATGGGGTAGTCACCAACTTGTGTCCGTATAGTTGAAAAATAATAGTAAGATCTACAGAACCCTCTGTAATCAGTAGTGACCTCACTGTCAGCCTAGCAATCTCTCTACCAATCAACTTAGTCATTTGACCATAGCGATCTCACTCTGAGCACTTACTCATTTGCATTAACACAAGTATATAGGCTTATAAGTCATACATCTATGCATAAATATTATGCTTAAAATTATAACAGGTACTTACTTGGACTTCCAGTATCTCAAAGGTATGGTAACGGTATAGTTTTGTTAACATCCTCATCCCGTTAGCCATGGTATCTCGAGGTACCGGCAAAGGTCATACATATATCAAATTAGTAGAATTAGCAGACAAATACTAAAAAATTTAGGTATTTTTCCTAGACTATTTAAATTTCAATTTCATTGATAAATTGGTTTTCCATGTCTAGCACAGATAGGAAATCGATCCAGCAGATGATCAATAGCTGTCAAACCTTTGACTGCCGGTCAAGCCATTGACTAGAGAGTATCGCATACCAGCATTGGATTCAAGATACTAATCTTGGAGATATCAAACATATATGTGATGGTGTGAGCATTGATCTGACGGTTGATCACCCTAGAACCAGCAGTTGTTCAATTTTGATCCAGGAGTTGATCATTCAGGTTCCATAGTTGACCACTCGATCTAGCAGCGATCATGGAATCAAGCCTTTGATTCTTAAACCCTGGTAACAGGCATTTGAACTTAGATTTTAAGTGATTTTTCAAGCCTTGCAGTAAAGTCATCGGTCTCGCAGATGACCACCGATCAGCCTTGATCATTTAGCCCAAGCATCAGGCTCCCAATGATAGAATTAGGCTTATTACTGGTTAAAACCATCGACCAAAAAGTATCAAACCCTAGCAATGGGTCTCAAATACTATTTTGGAGATATTCAATATTTATTAAATGGTGTGAGCATTGATCTAGCAGTTGATCACCCAGGTCCTATAGATGACCACTTGACCCAATAGAGATCATGGAATCAAGCCTTTGATTCTTAAACCATGGCAGTAGGCATTTGAACACCGATATTAGATGATTTTTGAACCTCGCAGCAAAACCATCGGTCCAATAATTGACCAAATCAGCATTGATCATCTAGCTTGAGCATCAGGCTCCTAATTACATAATTGGGTTACAAGCCTCAACATGAGCATCACCATATCAACATTGATCATATAGCCCAAGCATCGAGCTTCTAATTATAAAATTAGGTTACAAGCCTCAGCAAGAGCATCACCAGATCAGCATTGATCATATAGCCTGAGCATCAGAGTCCTAATTAATTGAAGGTTCCTCTCCATGGCAGTGGGGCTGTAACCACTCAATCTTCCAATCAATTAAAGGGGAAGAAACCAGAAAGAGCTTTGGATACTTCTTTGTCACATCCTCACTTTTGGCACACACTGTTAGTATATATGTATGATGTGCTATGAATTATACGTGTTGAAATTGAATAATGATGTGAATTTAATATTTGAATTATGAATTTTTATATGAATTATGCATGCTATGATAAATAAATGATATGCCTTATGATATATGATTTTATGGAGGAATGATGAGAATTTTATGAGA
>CANYBF011186011.1:0-13131 GCA_948192965.1 Dalechampia spathulata | reverse complement strand
TTAATAATTAATAAATATAAATAAAATTAGTAACTTTAATAAATAAAAATAAAATGAGTAGTATTTATATTTGAATAAAATTAGTAGTTTTTAACTTTGAATAAAATTTAGTAACTAATAAATATAAATAAAATAAATAGTATTTGTTGTCAAATTAGACATTAATTTATATTTTTAATTTATTAATTTTAATAATAATATAATTATTTAATATTATATTAATTAATATTAAAGCATTCATTTTTGAAATTTAATAAGATATATATTAAACAAAAAATTATTTTATTATTTTTATTTATTAGATTAATGTTTATATATATTTTTTTATAAATTTTTAAAAGTAATATTTATCTTTATATAAATTTTAAAAAATAATATTTATCTTTTAATTAAAATTAAAAAAAGTAATGCTTATCTTCATGTAAATTTAAAAAAATAATATTTATCTTTAAATTATTAAAATTAAAAGGAGAGAGTTAGACTTGTATTTTCACTTCGTGTCCCCTCTTCCTACTTTTAATATGTATATGATATATCTATTTTTTATAAATTTTTAAAAGTAATATTTATTTTTATATAAATTTTAAAAAATAATATTTATTTTTTAATTAAAATTAAAAAAATAATACTTATATTCATGTAAATTTTAAAAATTAATATTTATCTTTAAATTATTAAAATTAAAAAGAAAAAATTAAACTTATATTTTCAGTTCGTCCTCCTCTCCCTACTTTTAGTTTTATTATGTATATCATTTAACTCTAAGTTGGTATGTAAAAGAAAACTACGGCCATTTTCTGACTTTTGAAAAGAAAAATAGGACTACCACGGAGTCGGAACATTTTTTGGGTGTTGATTAAATATGTGTCGTTAACAAAAACCCTACCTTTGTTGAATGTTCCGTTCGATGCGCCGTCTCACTCGGTTCTCTCTAACGTTCTTTCATGCTTGATTGGTATTTTCTTCTTAAAATCAATTTACTTTCTGCTTGATCGCTCTTTATTTTTCCTTTCTTCTATATTTCTTCGTCTGAACATCTGATTTGGGGACCCATATTGTGTCCCCAAGCGATTTGGTACCAGAAAGTTCCGCGATCAGGAACACACCGTTTTTTAGGGAATGGTCGAATCTGGTACTACGACTTAAGTCGATTATGAAAGGAACATTTTTCCATTTGACCTAATTTCATGAAACACGCAGTTATTGTTATTGCTATTTTATTTTGCGAATCGAATGATGGTTGTGCTTTGTGTTTAGGAAGGTGGTGAAAGGTCGTAGAGATGGCAGATAGGCTAACACGTATTGCAATTGTGAGCTCTGACAGATGCAAGCCAAAGAAGTGTCGTCAAGAATGCAAGAAGAGCTGCCCTGTTGTTAAAACTGGTAGTTTTTTTTTTCAATTTTGTCATTTCAGCTTATGATTTTATTCTCATGCTCAAATGTAATTGTTGTTGTTTGTCACAATGGTCCCTTTTTTCAACGAGCTCATGAAGTTAGGGATAGCTACCTGATATCTTGTCCTTTTAAAGCTCGAATCTTAGCCAAGTTAGCTTTTAGGAAGAGAAGAGACGGTCACGTTTCTTCTCATTTCTAGTTATCTTTCATGCTTTCGTTATGTGGCTATTGTGCATTTCAAACCGCATACCATGTCTTCTTTTAATCCCTTAAGGATATTTTGACGTTCTACCAGAATTCCAAACAGATCATCTGAGTCATAAAATACGACTGAGAGGATTGATGCTTTATGCCCCCGTATAATTGAGAATTGATACTAATTGTGTAGTAAGTTATATTAGAACGGAAGAAATCCACTTGCTCAAGTGTGCCGCTTTTATTCCTCCGGATGTTTTGTATGATAAATATGTACCCACTCGCATAATAGTTTGACAGTGACACCTAACTTCTTTCTATCTCATCGCATCCAGTTTTAGCTGACCATAGTACTTTTTCGTTAAACAATGTGTTCTGCTTTGGCAAAGCTTTCAGAAACAATGCAAACGTGTAGGTCTTCCTTTGGCTATGCTTGGATTTGATGTGTGAGGGATCATGTATGTTGTTTTATGTATTGAAGCTCACTTTGGTGTATTCTTGGTGGAAATGGTTCTGTTAATGGTTTTGCCATTGTATTAGTAGTGCATTTCTTGCTTCTTACTCTTTCATGCTATTTATCATGCTTAGGTAAATTATGTATTGAAGTTACTCCAGCATCAAAGATTGCTTTCATTTCTGAGGAACTCTGCATTGGATGTGGCATTTGTGTCAAGGTTGGTAAATCAATTTATAATTCTTTCTTCTTCTGATTTTCATGTGCTTATATCTGGGGAACTGATTACTGGTGTGTCTATTGATATAGAAATGTCTCTTTGAAGCAATTCAGATCATCAATCTGCCAAAGGATCTGGATAAAGATACAACCCACCGTTATGGCCCTAACACCTTTAAGTTGCATAGGTAAGTTAATTATTGGTTGGTGTAGAGGGGTTATACAAAGAGCCTCTTTTATGCAAAATGTTTTTTATAGTGTGTGTCAGAGAACCTGAGGATATCAGATTTAGGTTAGTGTAGATATGAATTGAGAAAGATTTCTTGAGTTTCCTGGATAATTTTATACAGTTTCCATCATGGAAGTCAGATTTTTTGGGGATTATAGTTCTGTGTTAGTATTACTAAGATTATGTGCAATAGATTGAAATTGCATTTGTCAATTTCTTGTTTCCTTCTGTTAGTTGGGAGGATGTGTTTACTACCATCCCATGATCACGTATGACCTACTACCTGTGGCAACCATATTTGATGAAGTGGATAGTGTTCGTTTTGTTCTTTTCATTACAGTGTTTGTAAAGATATGTAAGAGCCAGAGGTGCATAAGGCTGTGGCCTCTATGCCTCCTAGCCTAGAAGGCAGACAACCTCTGACAGGTGCATGCCTTTTGAGCCTAGGAGTCTCTGAGTCTGCTCAAAGGTATGCCTCCAGCAGGTTGACTTTAAAAAATGAAAAGAAACGAAATGGAAAAGCAGAACAGAGAGAACAATTATAAATAAGGAGAAAAAGAAGGATTGCGTTGCCCTTTTTTTTGTTGACTTGAACTGTTGTTGCTATCATCTACTGTTGTTGGCTCCAACTGGTCCCTGATCCTCTTCTCTTTCTTATTTTATATTTGGATCTCCTTTACCTTTTTATTTAATAATTTCAATATTGGTTTTTCTTTAAATTTCTTATTTTTGTTTATTTGTTATTTTTTTCCTAATTTTTATTTTTTAATATTCTGATCGGTTATTTTTTTCCTAATTTTTATTTTTTAATGTTCTGATCTGTTTTAATTATTTAGTATTCTCAATGTCTGATGTTAATATTTAGATGTTCTTTTTCTTTTGTTATCTTTTCTTCTGCTCTATTTTTTCAATATATTTTAATCTATGTATTCTTTTAATATTTTTTTACCTGTGTCTTTATTTCAAACTTTGTTGTGCTTTTTTTTACTTTTCTTTTTGTCCTTTTTAATGCATATTTGTTTTTTTGATTGTCCTTTCTTGATTTATTTTGGTTTATTTAATGTCTTGAAATATTTTAATTCTGTTTTTTTCTCAATTTTTAATCTTTTCATAATATATAAACATTAAATGCATATTGATTTAATAATATTAAAAATTAACATAGAATAACATACTCTGTTCATAATATATTCTCATTTTTTATTTAAATGCACATTGATTTAATAATATATAAACATTAAAAATTAACATAGAATAACAAATTATTAATACTTTCATATTAAAAATTATTAATTATTAGTAATATAATTAACAATAGCAATTATTTCAATATGAATACATGGCCTAATAGAATTAGGTAATCTATTGATAAATGTAATATACTTCTCAATATGAATATTTAATATAATTTGTTAGTTTGTATTTTATGTTGAATTTAGTTTAATTGCACTTGATCTATGTTTTATATGTATTAATATGAATACATATAAAATTGATAACCATGTTCCATTTTTGATTAATGATATTGCATTAATTAATTTAATTTGATATAAATATAATAAAATTTAGGATTTGAAATAAAACATACATGCATACATATGTATGTATGGATATGTGTTTGTGTGTGTGTATGTATATACTTTGGTTAAAATTAGTGTTATTAATTTATTTTGGAATTATATTTATGGAGGGGTTAATTCTATATTTTTGCTTATCCCTTCTCACTTCACGCTATTAGTATAGTTGTGATTCTTCTTCAATTATGTTTGTTTTTTCAACTTGCCTCCTACAAGCATGTGGGAGCATCTTGTACTTGTGCCTGTTTTCAAGCCTGCTTGATGACGTGGTGTGCTTTTAACCTTTTTAAACATGGACTTTGGTGTTTCTTCATGGCAATCTAAACCATGCTCTTGTTTCCTGGGTGTTGTTCCTTTCAATGATAATAATATCAAAAATATTGATGAGTTGGGTTGCCTTTTGACATGGTGAGAATTAACAATTGCAGGTTACCCGTCCCTAGGCCTGGGCAAGTCCTTGGCCTGGTTGGAACAAATGGTATTGGGAAGTCGACTGCTCTTAAAGTTCTGGCTGGAAAACTTAAACCAAATTTGGGACGTTTCAATGTAATCTCCTTGTGATGATTTGAATTGATGCTCTATGTTGCATTCAATTTTTTTAAAACCTTTCTGGATTTATCCACCTTGTATGCAGAATCCTCCAGATTGGCAGGAGATATTGACATACTTTCGAGGATCTGAATTACAGAATTATTTTACCCGCATCCTGGAAGATAATTTAAAGGTACTTTTTTTATTGGGAAATGGTCAAAAAGGCACTTAAATTTTACTTCGTAGCTTCCTATGCAGTATCATGGTATATTTGGAAAGAAAAGTTTGTATTTGTTGCAGCTTAAGTCTTGCTTATACTGCTTATGATGTTTGGCATACTTCTCTTCTACTTTGCTTGGTCTTATGGCACCATTTTTTTTAATACTTGTACTAAAGTTGGATTATAATTATTTATTTTGTTGTGATGGTGCATATTTAGGCCTAGAGGATCTGAATTTGAAGTTTATACTATTTGAAAACTTACTAGTCAATCTACTAATTTCTTTCCACTTTCAGTTGCTTGTTGGTTCTCCATGTAGAAATGTCATGGTGAAATGTTTTAATTGTATGCTTGCTAGTGGCTTTGTCAAATTTATGGGCTCTTACCTTCATTATAGGATTTGTCATCGTTATTGTTATTACATTTTGGCATGCTGTGGAGTTCTATAGCTCAATTTTTGTTTCCGGATAATCACTAAATTGTTTTCTATTGGAGAATCCCACATTGAAAAGATGTGAGTTTTTAAGTAGTATTTGAGTGGAGTGTATTCATACTTGATCACAAGCTAATTGGTTTTGTGGAAGATGAGTACCGTAACCTCTTTGGGGCCATTATTATGAGTTTGGCCCAACACCCTCTTTGGCCCATGGAGTTTCTACGTTGTCATTATGTTTGCTGTATAGACTAGAGTCCTATAAAATTGATTTTGTTTGGAAAAATTAAAGATTCTGTTGGGATATGGAAGAAAGCAATTTTTCAGTTTATTTTACAATTCCAGCTTTTATAAGGTGTGTATATCTGGATGAGGTTGCAATGTATGTTCACCTATATGTAATTATTGTTTTATTGGCCTACTCTTTTTCTTCATAATTCATCTGTTAGATTCTCTCAAGAACCTTGTTTTGTTTGTTGCAATATTGAAGTTCTTTTCTTATTGCTTTTTTGGTTTACTGAAATAGGGTCAAAAGAAAATTTATTTTATTTTATGAAGAATGTGCTTTTTTTGCATTCAATTTTGTTTCTCTTCCTGAAGATGAGTTGACGTTGAACAGGCCATCATAAAGCCTCAGTATGTGGATCACATCCCAAAAGCTGTCCAAGGCAATGTCGGGCAGGTGCTTGACCAAAAAGATGAGAGAGAGATGAAAACTGAACTTTGCAATGATCTTGAGCTGAACCAAGTTATAGATCGTAGCGTGGGGGACTTGTCTGGTGGAGAGCTTCAGCGTTTTGCCATTGCAGTTGTTGCCATACAGAATGCCGAGATATATATGTTTGATGAACCATCAAGTTATCTTGATGTGAAACAGAGACTTAAAGCTGCGCAAGTCATCAGATCGTTGCTCAGGCCTAACAGGTTTGATCTTCTTTCTTTAGTTGTTGAAGGTTTTTCCCAAGTGTATTGTGGATTTAAGTAATCTGATTTCGTCTTTGTTTCAGCTATGTAATTGTGGTGGAACATGACCTTAGTGTCCTGGATTATTTGTCCGACTTCATTTGTTGCTTGTATGGAAAACCAGGTGCATATGGAGTTGTTACTCTTCCCTTCTCTGTGCGAGAAGGGATCAATATTTTCTTAGCTGGATTTGTTCCTACAGAAAATCTACGATTTCGGGATGAGTCTTTAACTTTCAAGGTTATTTTTATTTCTTTTCAAGTCTATTTATTAAGTTATTTCTTTCAGAACCATGTCTACTTATTTATTTTATTCCATTATCTCTGTAATTCTTTGCCTTTTCTAGGTTGCTGAGACTCCACAAGAGAGTGCTGAGGAGATTGAAACATATGCACGATACAGATATCCAACCATGAGTAAAACTCAGGGAAACTTTAAACTTCGTGTGGTTGAGGGTGAATTTACAGATTCTCAAATTATTGTAATGTTGGGTGAGAATGGGACAGGGAAGACGACCTTCATTCGTATGCTGGTATTGTTTCAATGTCATTTTTATTTTATCTTCTTTAAGGTAATATGGGCCATCTATTGAACAATATATTCTTTTCAACAAATCTCCAGGCTGGTTTATTGAAGCCAGATTTCTTGGAAGGTTCTGATGTTGACATACCTGAGTTTAATGTTTCTTACAAGCCCCAAAAAATCAGTCCTAAATTCCAATATACTGTACGACACTTGCTACATCAGAAGATCCGTGATTCATACACACACCCTCAATTTGTGTCAGATGTCATGAAGCCACTTCTTATGGAACAACTGATGGATCAGAAAGTTGTGAATCTTTCTGGTGGAGAGTTGCAAAGGGTGGCTTTGTGTCTTTGCCTTGGAAAGGTAACCACCACTACATTTTGTGTTGAATTTCTTTCATTTTGGTGAA
Organism: Dalechampia spathulata; assembly: GCA_948192965.1. Taxonomy (NCBI): domain Eukaryota; kingdom Viridiplantae; phylum Streptophyta; class Magnoliopsida; order Malpighiales; family Euphorbiaceae; genus Dalechampia; species Dalechampia spathulata. The sequence goes on along the minus strand of CANYBF011186011.1, from coordinate 5,978 downwards.
ATGAAATCGATTGTCTTAGCATATTACTCCAGCTTCTGAAATTGGTTTTATTGACTCCTATCAGTCCCACGGATGCAAGTTAGGATTTCATTTGAGGATGAGTTCATCGTATATGTTGAATAGAATGTTTTTGTTGATGAGCTGGATAACTTTTGGGTAGGATATGATGTTTCCTGTAACAATTCATACCCATATTTTTCCAATAATCTAACCAAGTGTCATTTTTCCCCAATTGATCAAAGGAATACATAAGGACTCCTTTCTCTTTCTCTACTTATGAATGGGGAAAGCCTCTCCATTTTCTGAAACCTCTGCCTTTGGAATTTGTATATCCAACTTCATAGCTTGCTGTTTAGGTTGTCCTATTAGGTATGGTATTGGTCAGTTCTCTTCAAGTTCCTTATCAATTTCTCTCTTTCTTTTTGGGATGGCTGTGCGATCATGCTATTTCTATCCTACCATATAGTAATTACTAAGCGAGGTATGAACTAAACTTATCGCTAGCTTCTGAAACTGCTTTGTAGATGGATTGTATGGTTTATTGATACTTCCAGTTTTCTTGGTTTATTGATAGATGGGTTGTATGGTTTTGTTGCTCTTGTGGCTAGAGCCAATGATGCTTCTTGCTAAACTGAGTATTTATTTTCTTTCTAATTATCTAGATATTTGAGTTTTATTCTATTTGATGGAACCTGATGAGTGGTTTGCTTACAGCCAGCCGACATTTACCTAATTGATGAACCAAGTGCGTATCTGGATTCTGAGCAGCGTATTGTTGCTTCTAAAGTCATTAAGAGGTTTATCCTTCACGCGAAGAAAACTGCGTTTGTAGTGGAGCATGATTTTATAATGGCAACTTACCTTGCTGATAGAGTAATAGTGTATGAGGGAAGGCCTTCTGTTGATTGTATGGCAAATTCTCCTCAGTCGCTGTTGACCGGAATGAATCTGTTCTTATCTGTAAGTGCTTATGATATACTAAAATGTGATCAGATGAAAGGAGTTGTGGGAGAAGAGGCCAACTGATCTGAAATTGTATTTATACTTTCATTGGATCTCCTGCACAAACATGTATCTACAGACACAATTCAAGGTCTTGATGAATACCTACTAAAAGCAAACTAAATAATGATATTAACTTGAATAAACTGAACATAGATTACTGCCATCTTCAGGTGTGCTGATCAATGCGAGGTTGAACTGAGATCTTATTTTCCAGTTCCACTAACAGCTGCTTCTTTTTGTATGCGATGCAGCATTTGGATATTACATTTAGGCGAGACCCGACTAACTACCGACCGCGAATCAACAAATTGGACTCAACCAAGGACAGAGAGCAAAAAGCAGCTGGTTCATATTATTACCTGGATGACTGACACAACTATTGCCAGGTTTTACATGATTCTCTTCGCCAGTCAATCATTCAGGTATTTGTCTGATGAAACCAAGATCTTTTCTGCTAGTTCTAGATCTTCACAGGATTTTCATATTATGCTGCTCCTTCGGTATGCAGAAATTTAAGGCATCGCTCGTAGTAATTTTGCAATCTTGATGAGTTATTGTCGTACATTGACAAATGACTGGCTGCTTTCTGGTGGTGGAAAAAGCAACATATTGTGTTTTGTGCAAATGAGATATGTTGCTTTCATTATGTTTTCCCATAAAGCATGCTTTTCTTCGCCTGTTTTTGATCATGACATCAGGTGAATTGAATCTTTTAAATTTTGTTCAATGTATTTGATCAACCCTTCTGTATTGGACTATAGTGTCTGAAATTAAAGAAGAGAGAGAGAGAGAGAGAGAGAGAGAGAGAGAGAGAGAGAGAGGGGGTGTTGGACGGAGAGGTGCGGTTTTGTACTCTATAAGAAGTTATATTTGATGATTACAGCCAACAGAAATTCCAGACTTCGGTGATCTAGTCAAGTCGTTTTATCTGAGTATTCGTTAACCTTTCTTCTAGCTCCAAGCGTATGAGGTGGAGTTGCAAATTTTTTCGACCTAGTTCTTTGGGTTATGTTCTGTTCTTGTTCAGAGCGAGTTCTTCATAAGTACGAATTAGAGTCTTGTTTCAGGGGGTGGGAGATTTAATAGCTGATCAGCTGGCGTATCCAGTTTGATGTGTTCAAGTTGGTCGTCATATGGTGTGTGCGCGCGTGCATTGTTTGTTATGGGGCGTTCGCACATCTTTCTATGCGGTCTGTGCGTGTCAGTTTGGTATAGTTTTAAATATTACTGCATGAAAGTTAGATATTAATATTATATTAATGAAAATCATGTTGTGTTTATTTTAATTGATCTAGTCGTGCTTATAATATGTATAACAGAAAACCAAGTGTAATAATATTTATCCATTTATTATAACTATGAACCTTATCTTTATGTTGTATTAAATAAGTTTTGATAAATGAAGTCAAACAATTAATGTTACGTACAACATATTTAGGTTTAATATATGTTTAGCCTTTTTCAGCTTGACGCTTACGTTTTGTTTTCTACTTCCAACTTTTTTCATTTTAGTGCATTGATTTGCTTTTCTACTTTTATGATGTTGAATTCTAATTCTTATTATTTTGATATATTAACTTAAAATGTAGTATTTGAGGGAGAATAAATTTATTTTTATACATTTTACTTTATTTATTTATAACTATTCCATTTGAAAGAAACATACAAAAATAAGTGCAATTATATATTAGTTTAGTTTTTTATGTGTATTATTCATATTTTTATATATCTTATAATGCCGAAAATGAATTTTTATTTCTCCATTTTCACAATTGTAGTTTTGAGTTTTGGGATTTGTATGCTAAATTGATTTAGAGATGATTAGTTTAAAATAAAGATTACTTGTTAATAAATTCATTAAGGTTGAACTGTAAAAATTTATCTGAATCAATAATAAAAAAAGTTGTTTAAATCATGAATAAAATTAAAGATTTAGAATTAAAATGTGAACTTTTGATACAAAAAATTATGAACTTATGATAAATTTGGAACATTTTACAACGGAAATGAGCGTTGTTGATAAAATAATCAATCTTATAGATTTATTTGAAATAAGAAAAAATTTATAATTTATAATATTAAATTTTAATTAACAGAGACAAACTGATAAAAATAATATAGGAAACTAGAAAAATAAAGAACTTCAAAGGATTGGATAGTATTAAGCAACGTACCTAATTCAATACCGGTAACACAAAACATGATATAAAGTCTCACTTGTTATTCGTACGTTGAAATTTTATCTACTTTGAGGAACATCTAAATAAGTACGTTGTTTCAATATGTTTTATTAGTTTTTGGTTCTTTGAAATTAGTTTGGATGAAATTTTAAAAAATTCATTTTATTTTCGGACTAATATTTTTCTAATTAGATTTGTCATGGATATTTTTTGTACTCGAGAATTTGTTTTTTTTTTCAATAAAAATGCAGATAAATATGAAAGTATTACAATTTAAAATTTTCTAATTAAAACAATACAGATTTCATGATTTTGTTTGAAAAATACGGCAAGTTGGCTTTCGCTCTTTGGAGATTATTCAGCATTTTTCCATATTTTCTCCTGAAAATTTGCTTGAAGAAAGTGAAGAGAAGTTAAAGAAACTATTGAAGAAGATTAGCAATTGCAAAAATAAGATTCTATTGTTTCTTTATCATCAAAATAAGATTAGACATGAATTTGAAGAATGCTAAAATTATTATTTCTAATGTTATTAATGCTTGTTAAATTTTGAAGAGATCTGCTATTCTTTAGGTTTGCTTCATGGTTTTTAATTTAGTGAACATCGTTGGACAAATAGATGATTTTTAATTTAAAATTTTGATTTCTAGTACTTTTTATATGTTGGTGAAGTTGATTGCATTATATTATTCAACTGTTAATAAAATTAATTTTAGGTTTTAAATATGTTATGGTTTTTATCCTCCTCTTTTGTTTTGTTTTCAAGTAGCAAATTACTTCAAGTATGAACCATGTTTTTAAAATACCAAATAGGTATTGAAATTGTAAACAGGTAGTATAAAAAAATAGCTAATATATTTCAAATATTAACGTTTGTTTTTCTTTGAATGTTGTTAATCACGTTAAAAAAGATTTTGTAAAGGCATTTTTTTGTTGCTATTTGTTAAATTGAGATTCATTTTCCCTACATGTCAAATTTTAAACTTAAAAAGAATGACATATATAAAATAAGAGGTATAGAGCAGGTTTTTAAAGATGTTTTTCTTCATATATGTATGTTGTATATATCAAAACAATGCATATAAAGTGTTTGATATGTTTTAAGAAATATATGATATTACGTGGATAACACAAAATATATACCAAGTGTAAGAAAAGGTATCTACCATTTAGTTTGATATTTGTCAATATTTTGTGCAATTTGTTTTCATATTGTGGTAAAAAAAATGTCAATATATAATTGATTTCATATTCTTCAAATTGACTAGATAATTTTAACTTATAATGTTGAATTTCTTAAATAACAATAATGATGATATGATTTCAAGTATTTTAGTTTATATAAATATTTTCAAATAAGTATCCTAGAAGTATATATTTGATGTAAAAAGAGTATGTGATATGTTCAAATATATTTATGATGTATGTTCAAATATATTTATGATGTTATGAAAGTTTGGTATTCATCTTTTTAGGTAGCAAAAATTTGATACATAAGCGATACCATATAGCATAAAACCTATTCAATAATATTTTTATATGTATAAAAATATAATGAAAGTATGAAATGCTTATGAAATGATTCAATTTTTATCTTATTCTTATACACCAATAATTGTTTATAAGTATAAAATATGTTTTGGAATGCTTTCAATCATATCTTTTAGACACATATTTGCTTTAATGTAGTTTAGAAAGGTATTTGAATACTTTATTCTAATTTTATAAATAGAAACTATAATAGTATATTATGTCATGACTACTAGCGCATCTGTTTTTAAACATTAAAAATTGTTTTGAATATGTGTTTAAGTCAATTATGCATAATTAATATATTTTAATTAATTAATTAAGCAAAAAATAGCTACTAAAATAAAGGAATTAGTAACTAAATATTTTTTTATTTGTTATTAAGAGATTTTATGTTAATGGAATCAAATCATTCATAACTTGGGAAATGTGAATCTAATTGAGTATATATATATTTACAAGAGAATTTAGTATATAATTGGGTTGGTCAAGAGGTGATTGGGATTAATATGTTGCTAATAGGAACTTTAAATATGTCACATCCACACTCATAGCATCCTTTGTGTGCTTGCATTTTATGCATGCATTATGATGAAGGAGTGATGAAAGTATGAAATGCATGATAATGTTATGATTGTGAATACCTTGAATTGATTTGTGTGTCATTAAATGTCTTAGGGATGATGGAAAGTCCATAAGATATACAAATTATAGAGAAAAGAATGTAAAAGAAATGAAAAGAGATATTAAATGATGAGAAAATGTTTAAATGGTCTTAAGATGTACATTGGAAGTGTTCTTACGCATGGTCTTTAATAATGCTCAATTGTGGAATTAAGACATGAAATGTGACGTCTTTGTATGCTAGACATGTTATTGTATGAGAATATACATGATAAAATGCATAAGAGGAAGTGGTGGTGAAGTTAGAATTAAGAAAATATTAAGTATGAATTTAGGACATAAATGTCATTTTATAAAAGAGAAGGGTAATTATGGAAACTAAAAATATATATGTATGTGTATACTCATGTACATGTATGACATGTATGATATGTATGACCATAGTATGGAAATATGTAGAAAGTAATTAATTAAAGGAATAAGAATTCAATTTAGTTGAGGAAATTAATTATATGTTGACAAGTGTCAACATATGATTGGATCCTTCTTTGAAATTGTTAGAAATAATAAAATAAATCATTAAAGAAGGGAATGTAGGATTCACCATTCTAAACTCCAAAAATATTCGAACTACTTCTC
>CANYBF011185854.1:0-36099 GCA_948192965.1 Dalechampia spathulata | reverse complement strand
TTTGCTATTAATATTTTGGAGCATAATTTTAAAGGTTTAAAAATTTTTTGATAAATGAAATCCTAAAAAATGTCTATAATAAAAATTAAATTAATAAAATCAAGAGAATCAAGAGGAAGAGCATATGATGATTTATAATGGCATATAATCAACAAACATTAAATTATAACAGAAGTTTCTTTACAAAAAAGATGGTTACGGAATTTAGCTACGGAATTAATTTCGTAGCTAAATATTGACGGATTTAGCTACGGAATTAAATCCGTAGCTAAATAGTGATGGATTTAGCTACGGAATTAAATCCGTCACTATTTAGCTACGGATTTAATTCCGTAGCTAAATCCGTCACTATTTAGCTACGAAATTAATTCCGTAGCTAAATTCCGTAGCCATTTAACATCTTTTTTGTAGTGTAGCAGCTAATTCAAAAGTTAAAAATGATACCAAACACTCAAGTGTAACAACTAACCTAACAACTAGTTTAAAAGCTAATCTAACAGCTAACAGCTACAGCTAATCGAAAAACTAATTTAACATCTAATTGAAAATCTAATGCAAAACATAGCCTAAATCTACCTTCATTATACCTCCCTCTTTTGTCAACTTTCTTTATATCAAATTAAACGGATTTAATTGTTTTTACGAGCCATAGTCAATAATTAAAGAATGGTCCTCCCATTTTAATCTGACTTACATTTATTAAATTTTTAATTACTTTCTTGATTTTATGTATTTTTCTTGGTCAAATAATCGTTAGCAGAAAGAAAGGACTTCAATATTTTAATGTATTTGACATGTTTTGATTTTGGGCTTCAACCATATGGCCCATATAATAGAGTTCTAATCTTAAATTCTTATAGGAATTAGATTTATCATATATAAATATAAATATGAAATTATATATTTATTAATAAAATAATAATAATATATTAATTTTTATTAATTATATTAATTAATATCTAATTATCACTTATTGTTAATATATAAACAATAATATTTAATAAAAATTAATGCATGGTTAAAAGATTTATAATGTTACGTAAAAGAATTGAATGCATGAATAGAGTAAGATTAAGAGAGTCAAACCCATAATAGAGAGTTTAAGCTAAGGAGTAAGATGATGCGATCCACCCATTATCTGTTCTTATCTAAGTATGGAGTTGAATCGAAAGAAGTTGATAAGAAAATGAAGTGGCGTGTGGAATATGAGGTCCATATCTCACTACTGCCAATCTTTGGATAAGAGAAGAATCTAGTAACTTATTTCCATTGGACCTCATTTCCCTCACTTCCCCTTCACAATCTCCTTTCCTTGTCCTGCCGTGGGCAATTTTCTCAAAATCTCACTCATAATCACCACCGGTTCATTACCTCTTCTCTAGAAAATCTAAGGAAAAAAGAGCACCACAGTTTCCTACCAATAACCAAGAAGAGAGAACCCGGAAAGAACCCAAGATATCAAAATGGCAGCAACAATGGCTACAATGGCTATACTGAATGCAAAGTGCTTGAACAACCTCAACTCAAGCAAACACTTAATCACCAACAAACCGAATCCAAAACCCATCTCTCTTTTCTCCATGCAACATCTGCCTAAAGGTTTAACCAGCTCGAAAGCAACATCTGATCATCCGGAGAAAGTTGTAGCAGCTGGGACAGCCATAGCAGGAGCAATCTTCTCCACGTTAAGTTGTTCTGATCCTGCTTTTGCTGCACAACAGATAGCAGAAATTGCAGAAGGTGACAACAGAGGATTAGCACTTCTGATTCCAATAATACCAGCAATCGGTTGGGTGCTGTTCAACATACTTCAACCAGCGCTTAACCAACTCGAGAGGATGAGAGAAACAAAGGGAGTGATTATTGGGCTCGGACTTGGTGGGTTAGCAGCAACTGGGTTGATGGTAGAACCAGCATCGGCTAGTGAGAACATTGCTACGATCGCTGATGCAGCAAGTGACAACAGGGGTCAGTTGCTGTTGTTCGTGGTGGCTCCGGCTATTCTTTGGGTTCTGTACAACATTCTGCAACCGGCTTTGAACCAGCTCAACAGGATGAGGTCTGAATGATGACGAATCAAAAGTCATGAATACATCAAGTTTTGGTGGAGATCATGGGGGGTGTCTGGTGTGTGTGATATTTGGTAGGGACCTGCTTGTAATATTGCACTTTAATCATATATGTTAATGGAACTCTCTCTCCATCTTTGCATCTAATTTTTTCTCAGCTTTTTTCCCATGAAATTCATATCATGGAAAGTTAAACAATTTTCATGGTGAAATCGAGAGCTAACTATCAAGAGATACATTCAATTTTGATTTGTCAACGACTAGCTCAATTATTGTAAGAAAGGAAAAGATAGATTAACAATTAGCAGCATCCACAACAACCCATTCTTCCTTCTGAATTTCTAAACCCTCCATGGGCTTGGGGTTGATGAAGAAGACAATATCTATGGAGAAAGCTTGTCTTTACATATATCTAATATATATATATATATATACACACCAACCATATGATTGAAATTAGAGAAATAAACTAATAACAGTAAACTTCGATGACATATGATTGTAATCACATGCTTATGTTCCAACAGCCCAACATAGAAATCTCATTTTCTGATTTCAACCACAGTTTCTTTATTTTATAATATGTATATTTTTCTTATAATCTATGATAGGTTATATTCATTTACATCAATATTTTTACATAATAAAGATAATATTGCCATGATAGTGATATTTTCCTTTTTTAAATTCAAATCATACTAATTATAATAATAATAATGTATTTAAATTCATACATGTCAATTTCAATGTATTATCTTTAGGACATATTTAAATTAATTATATGTTTTGATATAATTCATGATCACATGCACGACATGAAAATAAATTCTTATATTATTCAAATTTATCATAAAAATTATGAATTTATTAATAATATGATAATATATATTAACTCCTATCAAATATTAAATATTTATTAATCATTATTAATTATTAATATATAAATAATAAAAATTAATATATATTATTATATTATTAATGAGTTTATAATTTTATATTATGAAGTATAAAAAGAAATACTAATCTTACTTCATTATCAAGAAATTTAGGTCATATATATGTATATAGTTTAATACAACATATTGTATGGATTAATATAAAAAATAATAAAAAATTAAATCTACACGAATCTTGTACTATAAGCTAACCTAGCTGAAAAATTTCTACATATGTTACAGAAGTTTTGGCTCCCTCCATCTGTACTTGCATGCAAACACACAGACACAAATCTCGATCTCCCCAAGTGGGTGTTTTTAGAGAGAGAGAGAGGCCGAAATAGTCGGCCTGTAGAGAGGGAAAGCCTTTCTTTTTTTGGCTAACAAGAAGGAAACCTCCATACATATACATGCAAGAAACAGACATCAGAAGATGGCACTAACAAAGCCACCTATACTAAAATACTTTCTTGTTGCCCTTTTCCTTTCTCTTCCTCTCCTCGTTTTCTTCCTCAAAATCACCTCCACCTCCGACCCACCACCGCTTACCCACCGTTCGTCCTCCACCGCCACCATCAAGGACCTAAAAATCCGACCAGGATACAAAACTTACGAATCTTATATACAACGTCAACTGAACAAAACCCTTAATCCTAAACTAAGAAAGACTTGGTTAACACGTGATTGGGATCGTAAAGTTAACGTCTTTACGCATTTTTTTCAAGATTTGAAGCAAGAAAAGCTTCTCTTTAACAATTCTAAATCTTTAAGCATTGGAGCTCGTGTTGGCCAAGAAGTTGAAGCTCTAAAACGTGTTGGTGTTGCTGATGCTGTTGGAATGGACCTCGTGCCTTATCCACCGTTGGTCATCGAAGGTGACTTTCATCATCAACCATTTGATGATGAGACTTTTGATTTCGAGTTTTCTAATGTGTTTGATCATGCCTTGTATCCTCATAAATTCGTTGGTGAGATTGAACGGACGTTGAAGCCTGGTGGAGTTTGTGTTCTACAAGTGGCACTCGACAGACGGTCTGATAAATATTCGGCGAATGATTTGTTTAGCGTTGAACCCTTGATATCGTTGTTTCAGAATTCGGAGTTGGTCCACGTCCGCAAAGTTGACGGGTTCGGGTTGGATACTGAGGTTGTCTTTAGAAAGAGGAATAAGAAGGACGGAGTAATCCAACGGTCCTGATTTTCTAAAACTCTTTCGTTATTTTAAATTGTTTATATATTTTTTGTATTTTTTCTCTTTTATTTTATAATTTTTAGGGTAATATTCTCTAAAATTTTATCCAATTCAAGTTCAAATTTTAATTTATTTGTAAAATAATTATTATATATAATGATATGATATAATTTTATTTATAATATTTTACTATAATAAAGATAATTTCAAGAAATTATATTTATTAATGAATGAATATAGTTTTGAAATCCTTAAAAAGCAGGGGGGAATATTTGGAAAAATATGAACAGTGTCATCCATTTTTGATAGTGGTTAGATATGTAGATTAGCTTTCAAGACTTGAAAAAGGTCTACTACTTGTGTGGGAATATCATGTCAACTTCATCCACCCATTTGGTGTATTTTTTTTCTATTTTTTAGCACAAATTAATTATTTAATAATTCAAATTTTTATAGATTAAATTAATTATAACTATTAGAGGTTGAAATTTTTTATATTCAGAAGTATAATAAATATTTTATATTTATATTTTATTCATATAATTAATATGATGGATAAAATATATTAATATCTCCTTCTATAGAATTTAATTATATTTTATCTTTAGATGGAATGGCTAATTAAGTTTGGATTTTATTCTGAAAAGTAATAAATTACTATATGAATAATTTAATATATTTTTAATAAGAATAATATAAAAATATATAATAATTATATTATAATAACCGAATTTAAGAGAAATAAACCTAAAGTTAATACAGAATAAAAGGATAACTAAACTTGCACGTTTAATGAAGTTGTGGTGTCTTTAGCAGACAAAAGGGAAAATTCCAATTACAATACTTTGCTGATTATGTTAATTAATATAATACTATGATGATAATATTAATTCCAAGAACCCAGTAAAGAGCTAAAAAGAAAAAGAGGTGAAGATAAAGATAAATAAGGAAAAGATTATTGTGGGTGAAGGAGGGAACTTTGGCAGCCAAAGTGATATAATTAATGTTGTTAACTTTTAATTAATTTACTCTAATCATGATTATGGATAATTCTGCGGCGTCGTTTCATGTCTTCACCTACTTCCCCCCCGCAACATGCAAAGCGAAGGCCTCCCAAAATGGGTTGCTGTCATGATACTAAAGATGTTGAAATGATGATGATCTTCACAAACTTCATGTTTCTAGTAACCCAACTACCCTTCTTTTCATGTCACAAGATTATATATTAATTATTAATTAATATTATTATTGATATCATTTTATGCTCTTTTTTACTTTAATTTTTATTATTTTAATACTTTTAACTTATTTTTCTTACAAATTTCAAATAAAAGGCTTAAATCTATCCGAATACTTCCATGGTAATACTTGCTAACTGCCTCTTGTTTGTTTCCTTGTGGATTCCCTTTTTCCGCATGCCAAGATAGTACCGGAAAAGAGACCCGTCAATTAGATTTTCAGGCAATGCTTTCAGTACCAGCCACTGCACAGAATGTGGCCAAAAGGGTGTGCACAGCTTCTCGTAACCAATCCATCTTATGCTTGCTTTTGCATACGCTTTCGGCGACGCCACGATGATATTGGACTTCCTTATCCTTGTCATCTTTGTTGCCACAAATAGTGGAATCTGATAAGATCAAGAAAGCCATAACTTGCATCTATCAATATGTACATATATATATATATACACACACACATGTTACAGCAGAATAATACCTGGCATTGGATGTCAATTCCATGATGCATGTACTCTAAATTGATGCATCTTGAGAACACGGCAAGGTACCTGGCACAGACATGTTATACAATTGTATACCGATCATAACCTCATACTATAAACGTATCATTACAATGAAGGGAAAACCTACGCTTTAGTAGAGGCATAGACAGCATTCAGTGGGTAGCAAGGAATGATGGAAGAAGAACCAGACCCAATATTCACAATTGCTCCTTTCTTCTTCTTTAACATGACAGGGATTACAGCTCTTGTAACCCAAGTTACAGCCTCTGAATTAACCTTGATAACACTATCCATCAGCTCCAAATCGACCTCATGAAAGAATCTTGCATAAGGGTAAGCGACTCCTGCATTATTAATCAACACCCCAATATCCAACCCTTCAATTCCATCTCTCACTGCTCTCTCTACCTCCTCCCCACTTGTTCTCGCAAAATCAACGACGACAGTTTTGATCAAAACTTGTCGCTTGACTTGTAAATTTTCCTGAATTTCAGCTGATGTGGCTTCAAGTTTTGATGGGTTTCTACCCACTAAAACTAAATTAACACCCACTGAAGCCAGCTCAAAAGCAAGAGCTTTTCCAATTCCATCAGTAGAACCAGTGACGATTGCCCATGAACCATACTCTTTCTTTAAGTTCTTTGGTGGTCTCAAGAACATAACCCATACCCAGTTCAAGAAACTGAGAATTTGTCTGAAGAATGAAATGAAACCAATGCCACTAACAGCTACCACCAACAGATCTTCAACTTCCATAGCAATGAAACAACGGTGGGAGCTTGGTTCTAACGACGAAGATAATTAAGCTATATATTCTTTTTTTATTTTATTTTATTTTTTTCCATGTTAATTAATAACCTCGTATGGATGACCGTCGGTCCCCCTAACAATTCCTGCTGTATGAATTAATTTCTTACGGAATTGTATTTAAATTAATTGAATATTCTACCAACCGGTAATATATTAATCGTCTATTTATTAACATAATTTGTTTTACTATATATGAATGGACTTAATTAATAATAGATTGTGATATGAAATTAATTATATAAATAAATTATTTTACCAAATTTAAGTTTAATTTATTTATTATTAAATTGAGTTTAAATCAAAATTATTAATAATTAAATTAGAAAACATTTTATATATTTTCATTATTATGATATGATAAGTTTATGAAATTAAGAAAAAGTTAAATAATAATTTTCAAGTTATTATTGATTTAATATAACAAATTAAAATAATTCATTTATATCCAGAAAATTAATAAAAGTATAACTAAAATGTGCATTTTGATATTCATTTTACAATGTCATATACATAGAAATGAGTAAAAACTATCAAAAATGCATTTAATGTTAAGATAATGAATGTTGGATTAATTTCTTTCTTAAAAAATCTCCTGCCATACGTATACTTTTCATGCATTAAATTCCTCTCATTGTCGGGATATATTCAAAAAAACCTTAAAAAATATCATATATTTATTAATTAAAAGGTATGTAAACTGAATTGAATATTAATTTATATTATAATTTAATCTATGATTCTTTCAACTTTAACCTATTTTTCATTTTTCATTTTGCAGTGCATCTTAAATGAATATAAAAAATGTAAAATGTTAAAATAAAACAACTCGAAGTTTAAGAAATGACCGGACCGGACACAACGACTTATGTCTAATTCTAGGATGGATGTAAGAATGTGGAGGTAAGAATTTCTCTTAATACAAGCATGGAAAATTTGATATATTGTTCCATAGGCAGCATAAGTTGAAGTAAATCTAGTCATTAAGTAAGGCAAGAGCCATTACATGAACATTATTAGTAGATGCCGATGTCCATGCGCAGTTCATCTCTAAGGATATGGACATTAACGTCAGCTTTTTTCTTTTGAAAAAGAACAATTACCCTTGGCTGTTGAAGCGTCTCTCTGCAATCCTTTGTTGCGCCTATGAATATAGCGACGGAGAAGAATCCGGTTGAGGAGGGAATCGGGCATTGCCTGCAGTATAAGCCATTGAAAGGAATGTGGCCAATAGGGTGTGCATAGTTGTTCGTAGCCGATCCATCTCTTGCTTGCTTTTGCGTACTTGTCTGTTGATGCCACTGTCCAGCTTATTCTCATCCTCGTCATCTTTGTTGCCACATACAGTGGAATCTGATGGATATTATTGCTTCATTAGCTTGATTGATGTCAAGATAACGATGATAATGGCAAGGTAAAAATTGGAAAAGTTGCGACATTTCATTAGATAATCACCTGACACTGGACATCAATGCCGTGATGTTTGTATTCCAAGTTAATGCATTTTGACAGCATGGCGAGATACCTGAAAGGAAATCACATGATCATCAACATGCACAGGAAAACCAATGGTATAAGTAATCAAACGAAAGAAGAACAAAGAATGTAGCAGAAAACATACGCTTTGGTAGCGGCATAGATTGTAAATAATGGGTAGGAAGGGATAACAACGGATGATCCAGATCCAATGTTAACAATGGCACCTTTCTTCTTCATCATCATCACAGGAATCACTGCCCTTATTACCCAAGTTGCCGCCTCTGCATTCACTTTTACAACGCTATCCATCAACTCCTTGTCAACCTCATGAAAATACCTTGCGTAAGGGTAAGCCAATCCTGCATTGTTTATCAGAACGCCGATGTCTAACCCTTGAATATTTTCTTCCATTTTTCTCGATATCTCTTCTCCGCTTGACTTTGCAAGATCAATAACAACTGTTCTAATATCAACATGTTTGTTGTAGCCATTTCTTGCTTGTATTTCAGTTGATGTAGCTTCCAGTTTTGACGGGTTTCTTCCCACTAAAACCAGGTTAAGACCCTCTGATGCAAGCTCAAATGCAAGAGCTTTTCCAATTCCATCCGTGGAGCCAGTGATTACTGCCCACGAACCATACTCTTTCTTCAGATTCTTTGGCGGTCTCAAGAACATAACCCATACCCACTTGAAGAAAATGAAAATTTGTTTGATTAGTGAAATGAATCCAACGGCACTCACTGCTATGATGATGGAATCTTGAACCTCCATTGCCATGAATTAGATGTTCACGGGACGCAAGAAAAGAGAAAGGTAGCAACCAGGTGCAGGTAATAACCATGGTCTGTAAAGTTGAGAGATTGGCGAATGCATGCATACCAAGTTGTCATCATGTTACAGATCACTGTGACGAAAAAAGACTTTATCAGAGACCAGACTTAGGAAATACAAATATTCTAGGTGGCGCCTGGCAGTTCATGGTCGTCGTCTGCATTCGAAAGCTGATGCATGTTTGTTGAGCGGAATCTACGAAGAGAGTTTACGGGAAACGGCTGCTTAACATTTTTTAAATATCGAAAATCATTAAATCTGATTTCTTTCTAGCTTGGAGTTGTTAGCATCAAATCACTCAAATATTTCTTCTATTTTGGCGTGGTTTGAATGAGTTTTCCAAAGCAAATCTTATCTAATCTTGTCCGTTACTCGATTGGATTTGTTCATTATGTCAAAAACAAAACTACATTCAGATAAAATTCACGGGATGATATATGATGTATATTTATGTGTATATATATATGTTTGTATATGTATATATAGAAGTTACAGTAAGGGTAAAATGAAAAACGGGCTACTTTCAGAACGTCAGTTAGTAATATGCTATGATGAAATTGGTAACAGACAGAATGAACTGTTGTTCCTGTATGGGTTCCATCTCTAACAAATAGTTCACGCTGGTTAATGACTCTTTTAACATGGTCGTGTTTGTATGGTTGCATTAACTTGGCAGTTTACCTTCTTCTCCATGCAGCCTTCCGAGCTTCCGGTGGTTCGTCACAGGCCATTCGTTATTTGACATGTCATGTCATGCTCGGTCTCGGAACCCGTATCGTTAGATCAGCACAACGTTTCATACGTCTTTGCTTGTTGCATCAGACTCGTGATTTTTCCGAGCAGAGCTCTTCACATGAGGCTCTTGCTGAAATGGATCATCAACGCCATGCACAGAACTCAATCTAGGAGAGTAGTTCCATCTTGCCATCTGCTCCAGGTCATGACCATTGGTTCTCATACTGGCTTCTTCCTTGAATTTGATGAAATACATGGATGACCAGTAATCTTTTGCCAAGTTCTTCAGGTTAAAAACAAACATCAAGTTCAGATGCATACTATAGCATTTATAAACTAATCACAAGGAAATCGAACAACACACTTCCATGAACCCAATGCAGCACCCACCGTTTTCATCAGCTGCAGCAGCTCATTGGTTGCCCTGTTAAAGAGATCAGGATGAGCCAGATTGGTAGTGGTTAGTATTTCTTGCCGGGTCCGATGAGATATGTTCACCTCCATTTCTGCACCTGCGTATTGGAAAAATCATTAGATATATCACGTCCAGCACTCCACAGATTTAGAATGAGGCAAAAACCAGGAAAGCATGAAAATTCGACTTTGATGAATTTGATTCGAAGTCCATCCTATAGTTGAACTTATTGTCGACTTAAAAACAGGATTAGTCCGTTAACAGGCATGCTGTAAACATCACAAACCTGCAACTATGTATTTGTCAATAATATGCCGAGCCATATAGATTCTTCTAACAGGATCATCTTCAGGAATTTTTCCACGTTCGTGTACTTCGTTATAGAAATGAATACTCTCCCCAGCTAAACAGCTGCAGTTCCGATTATTTTTCGAAAAAAATAAAACATAAATCCAAACTGTTCCAACCAATATGAAGCCGCAAGTTCGTATGTAAAGATGAAACCAATGAGCTTAAAAAAACCAACTTTTCACTAGGAAGGAGAGACACCTGTCTGCAAATGCCATAAAGGACTTGCGGAAATTTTTGTTCAGAAGGAGCTTGTCCAATGGTTCGCTAGGATCTACGACTAAAGCCGGGTCTCTTTGCATTAGCAGTCCACTTTCACGTATACCCAGAGCCTGACCCATCGTTTCAAACTCCAGAGGTTCCCTTTTCCTCAAACTGATTTGTGAAAGCAAAGGTTGCGAAATTGATATGGAAAAGAATGCCAGCACTAGAATACTTACCTGCGGAGCATACCTGAGATATTTTAGTAATATGCATGAGCTGAATGCTGAAGGCTTAACTCGAATCAATTATCAATACCAGTAGATAAATAACAGGAAAGAACACAAAAGTACAAATCAGTAAAACATACAGTAACTAAGAGCAAAAATCTGGAGACAGCCTGAAGCCATGAGATATCATCATGAACCTCATTCAGGACATAGGCAACAACCCATACTCCTGTAAGTAGTGAAATGGGGCTCAATTAAACTCGCATTAAAATGAAAACCAACTACAGCACCATGTAAAGAAACGAACCGATAGAAGATGCTGAGACAACAATCCCTTTCCATAGGTCTTTCAGTTCATCAAACCTAAACTCTATGTGCCGAATTGCTGCTGTAAATCCAACCAAAGTAGCTACATAGGATGCATGAAGGCACACAACTGGAATAAACCATTGAGCACCCATGTGGCACCGAGTGTTAAGTGGCTTCATCAAATGAATTACTACAGATGGGTCAGATGATCCTTGTTAGAAATGACAAGTTACGAAGGAGAAAGTAGAAAGTAAATTCATTTGAAAAAGTATTCTGCCAAGGAGGGAAATGCCTTAGTTCGTTGAAGTAATTTGCAACTAAGAACATTATTAACTTTCGTAGAGTCTTACATGCAGCCCCAGAAATCCATGGCAAGAGAATTGCAGGAAGAAAAATATAAGATCTAATCCGTGGTAGTCGCCTCCTGTCATATCAAATATTGAATAATGGTTAGAACCAAACTTTTTAGGCAGTTAACACAGGAATCAAACCAAATAGGCTAAAACTGAAAGTTGTAGTTGCTCTGCGGTGAATTCAAGCACTGAAAATCAGGCTAAATCAGTTTTAGCTAGATCAGTTGCTAGTAACAATTTCAGGCTCACTTGACAAATATGCAATACAGTTGGAAAGCCTGTGATATGCGACAGCAGAGCAGCAATCCGAATCCAAGCGGACCTTCAAACCACACTGCCAAGAAAAGTACATTTACCGGGAATATATGAATTCATGAAATCACATGCCAGAAACCAATTTAAGGGTCTCTATGATATTGAAAGAAGCGGATAACCTGCCCAAACATAGCAAGATTGCCACCAACGCTGCTTTTTGAAACTCAGTAAATTGACAGACATCTACACAAAGTTAAGAAGGACAAGTTTAGCATAATTTCAAGGAATGCCTGAAATGAACTTTGGCTGGTATAATCAGTAAAATGTAAATAGGTGAATTCATGTATCAGCTGTTTACCACAACTGACAACAAAAGGTTGAAGCTACCGAAAACTTGAATCACCGGAATCCAGAATCCACTGCCATTGATACGAGGAACCTTATGCACCAAATAGGGAAAAATTGCTTGAGATAAAAGCCTGATAAAGAAAAGACATCATTCAGTAAAAGAGGACAGACGCCAAATTCATAGAAATTGAACTTATGAATCAATGAAGTAAGTGAATAAACTTCAATGAATTACACAATCAAATCGTGCACTTCGATGACATGCATCATTGTGATCCTCATGAGTTAAAATTCTAGCTCAAGAAAACCAACAACTTTACCAAACCAAAAGGACAGAAATCAACCACCTTGGCAAGAACAAACTAATTCAGGTACCCTATAAAAAGATTCATCATTTGTTCTTAAGAGGGACAGCCCAGATTATCAGGGAAAAAATACAGCTAACCCAACAACAATTGACACTCCATCTATAAAATTAACAGAAATATATAAACAGCCAAAGCAATCAAGCACAACCATATGGGTAAAAGAAAATAAAAGAAATAAAGAGGTGAAAGAAAGTCACAAAATTAAGGACAGGATGGCTATGGAAATAGCAATGTAGTCACTTGGGCAGCCTCCTTTGACTGCACAGCTTGCCATATCTCTGCATTTACGCTTTATCTCTTCACTGAAAGCAATAAAAACACAATCTTTATGTTCTTTAACGTTAATTATGAGTCATTAACAAAAACCCATTTGATCTAATGGAAAGATTGAGCATTTACCATGGTTTTTGAAGCATAAAGGGGAAGTCTTCGAGATGGATTGTTATTCTCCATTGTCAGCTTTCTCAAGTTTGACTGAAACCGAACATATGTTGAAACGAGTTTTTTTTTTTTTTTTTTTTGCATTTATCATTCATCATTCGTCTTATATATAATTTTCAGTAAAATTTCTTACATAAAGAAAAATGAAGCTTGATTTTGAAAAATGATGGGTGTGATATATCAATAATCATAGTGATTAATTAGAAATTATTTTATTTTTATCATAATTATTATTTTTTTCCATTAAAAGGAATATGATATTGTTCATTGCAATGTAAAAGAGAAAGGGAAAGCAGGAATTAATTATCTTTATAAAATCAACTTTGTCATAAACCTAATAGTATTACAACAAAATAATGATATGAATATATTGAAATCAAATCAAGAACAATAGCAAGAGATGAAGAAGTGGGCATTATTGTTCCACAAGTATAGAGACTTCCGATTCTCTCAACCTTAAAATATGATTGCAGAGAATTAATGGAAGATATTCACATAAACAACATATTTGGAGGGGATTATTGGGAAGAAAAAATAATGAGGAAAAATAATATATGATACAAGTTGTAAAAATGCTAACAAGAAATTATGACTTAGAGATGTAACTATCCAACTTTTCATAAGATTGTTCCTAATAGCCATAGATGCAACAGTAGACAGTAAGCAATCACTCCCAGCCTCGCCCTGGGCCGACTCATTAGAACTCGTCCCCCAGAAACCCTGCATCGTCAACAACAGCAGCAGATTAGTTTCAAGTTGATTCATTATGGGCCCATATCCTAATTCCAGCTTCTTTTTTTTGTTAGAACTGTAATCTTTTGTTCAAAAAACAAAAAAAGAAGTGTAGACTGGAAAAGCAGTTTGTGAAATCGTTTTGATAGAACAAAAATTTTTAAAAAATAATTCAAATAAATATCAGAGATGCTTCTGTTATCTTAACAGCAGTCTTCACTCCTAACCAGCGTCTGAAAATTGTCGTGTTCAATTGTATAAAGGTTAGAATCTTACCAAATTCCATCAATTCGATCAGCAAGTGACTTTCCTTGCCTTGGAATGAGACCTGATGTGTTGAGAGACTTGAACACATGACCTGCCAAAACAAAGAGGATTAGATGATCAAAGCTATTCGAATAGTTGTTTGAAAGTAGATAATGCCCCGGAAAACCAAACCTTTATCCTCATCCGTTTCTTCGTTGTTGATCAGAGTAGCAGATTCTGAATCCACATTCAGAACTAGATGGTCGGTTGACCCTTTTCGCATGGTTCGCAATTGAGCAGCAGAGGGAACAGGAGATATACCGGTCTTTCCAACTGAACCCTGCACCACCATTAACGACTATGATAACATGGCGAAAAACTAGACAATGTTTGCTGTAACAAATCACGATCCAGACAACAATGCATGGCGTCGGTGACATCTTAAGGCCAACATTTAAAAGAGCTTGCGTCATTTACCAACTTTTAGTAGTGATTAATGATTTAGTCTTAATAAGTTTAAGAAGTAAAATAAGCCAGAAGAATATTTTACCACATCTTCAATTTCAGATATCTCTGAGCCAGTAGGCAATGGAGGTGCTTCAAAGATGCTTCTTTCCTGGACAAGCTCCGGTGGAGTAGATTTACTTTTAAATGAATCTTCAAGCACCTTTATCTTGGTTGACAATTCATCTATAACGTTCTGGCTCCCAAGCAACCTTGAGCTAAGTTCTTCTGCTTGGAATTTTGAATTTTTGGCTTCCAAAATCAAAGCCCCAATCTGCTTTTCTACCATTTGCCAAAGTCTCTGCACACCAGCAGATTTTTGATCTCCAACGATTTCACTTCCTCCCAATGTATCAATGATTTTCTCCAAACTTAATGTTATCTCAGACATTTCAGTCCTCATCTTTTCAGATTCTTGTCTATAACTCATGAGCATCTCGCTTTCCTTTTTCAGGCGTTCAATTTCAAGAACCTGCGTTGAAAGAGTTGATCGGAGCTCGTCTTTTTCATGAGATAATGTATTTATTTGATTGTGCAACTCGGGTGCACTATCAATGATGTAATACAGTTTCTGCAAAACAGCCGGATTAGGGGAGTCCACGTCTTCAACTTCTGAATCCATATAAGGAATTTCGACCGCCTTTATCTTATCGTAGAGGACTTTCAGTTCAGATCGCGCTATGGGAATTTCTGCTTCTGAAACAACATAAGTCAGCAAGTTAGCTTCAGTGGAACAACTAAAGCAGATAGATTTAACAGCATTATGAGAAAAGTGTTCACCTTGCGCATTCATCAAAAAATTTCGTTGCAGAACCTCGGCTTCTTTTTCTTTCAATTTCTCTGTAGCTTCGTAATCCTCAGTTTTGAGCTTTAGCTCTTTGCAAGTATTTTGTAAGGCTTTCACTTCTGTTTCCAATGCTGTAACCTCATCCTGAATTATACACTTTTCTTCAAGGGCGTTTTCATAAGCTGCTCTATTTTCGCTCAATTTCTTCTGCAAGTCTTCAATCGTGGAAGCTGCCACGTTACTTGTGCTCTCAAATAGTCTAGTTAGAGCATAAACTTTTCTTGTAGCCAGCAACAAATTTTCAGCTGTATCATCATATGTGCTGTCATGCTCCATGTCATCGGCATCAACTTCGGTTACTTCTGGAAGCATAGTACTTCCATTCAACTTTTCAAGCTCAGGAGTGCAGCCCAGCTCCAGAAGGTTGTTCTTCACTTCAAACTGCAATTTGCTCGTGGCTTTGGTACAAGCAGAAAGTAAAACTCTACAATCTTTTTCTAGCATGATGATTTTTTCATCTTTTTCCCCTATGTCAATCGCCAGATTCTTCATTTTCTGTTTCATGGACTCCATGTGCTCAAAAATAGTAGTTACTGCATCCTTCGTAAATCTCAGTTTTACTAATAGAGTTTCAATAAACTCGGCAATGAAGGAAGAGAAACCTTCAACGTTGCCTACAATATTTGAGGTTTGCAACTGGAACCCATCAATAGCTTTTTTAAAAAGTTCGGAAATACTTTCAGCATCTGCAGAATTCAAATTGACATCATCGATATCTATGTTTACAGCATCGCCAAGATCACAGGGGAAAGGTTTTTGCACAAACAGATCTTCCTGAAATAAATAAAAGCCGCTGTCAGGTGACAGCAATAAAAACATAACATAACATACTATAAATGTATGGTATTACCTCCATGACAAGGTGACTTGGCAGAACTTCTGAACCTTTGTCAACAAAATGGTCCTTGATGTCTCTAAGAATGAGATCCATGATCTTAAGGTTTTCAAATTCCTTGTGAAAATGTTCTCTGACCATGGATAATGCACTCTTATTTCTCATAAGCCTTTGAAGGTCACTAAGGTGATGAATGAGCTCTGCCGACTTGTTGTCTATGCTGGCACGGGTTCCTGCTAACTCATCCGTGCATGCCTTCAACATGGAATTAAGTGTACAAATTTCCTGCTCAGCAATTCTCTTTTCTCCTGCAAATACAGAAATATCATTTCCTGCCTTTGACAAAGCCTCTTGCAGTGATTGGACGGTGGTAGAGGTATCTGCCAACACACTAGTACGTGAAGCAGCTTCATCTTTTAGCTTCTGTAATTCATTCTCCAAAGCGGTTCTTCCAGCCTGAAAATGGTTATTCTGTTCTGAAAGCAAAGAAGCATTGGTCTCTGACTGGGAAATTGTATCTTCAAGAGACTTTATAGTTCTATACGACTCATTCAGCTTCTCAGTTTGAACAGCAACATCCTCTCTCAATTTCTCTAGTTCAGTCTCCATAGCAGCTCTGCTCAGTTGAGCATCTTGGAGTTGATTTTTGGTTATAGTGGTATCTGCAGCTTCCTCTTTTAGCCTCTTTAGTTCATTTTCCAAATCCATTATTCCAGCCTGGAGATTGCTGTTTTGTTCAGAAAGCAAAGAAACATTGGCCTCTGCCTGAGAGAGTGCATCTTCAAGAAAATTTATAGATTTATAAGCTTCTGTAAGCTTCTCGGTTTGCATAGCAACGTCCTCTCTCATTTTCTCTAGCTCAGTCTCCATAGAAGCTCTGCTCAGTTGAGCCTCTTCCAGTAATTTCTTAGTTACAGTGGTATCTTCCAGTATACCAGCTTGTATGTCAACTTCGTCTTTTATCCTCTTTAATTCATTCTCCAAGTCAGTTTTCCCAACCTGGAACCAATTGTTCTGTTCAGAAAGCAACGAAACGTTGGTCTCTGCCTGCGAGAGTGCATCTTCAAGAGATTTTATAGTTATATAAGACTCTTTCAGTTTCTCAGTTTGAACAGCAATTTCCTCTCTCACCTTCTCAAGCTCGGTCTCTGTTGCAGCTTTGTTCAGTTGCGCCTCTTCTCTCTCTCTCACAATCAAAGAGATGTTATTTTCTGCTTCAGATAATGCATCTTCAAGTGACTTTCTAGTTGCACAAGCCTCCTCAAAGTTGCTAGTTTGGGTATGAACTTCTTCTTTTGCCTTTTCCAAGTCCTGCTCGACATTTTTCTTAGCAACTTCTATTTCCCGCTTCTCTTCGGTCAGTTGAGATATGTGGTTCTCAGCAACTGATAATGCAACTTCCAGTGACTTCATACTTTCCTGGGCTTCTGCTAATTTACTAGCCATAATATTGATTTCTTCCTCAACTCTTGCCAACTCTTGCTCTGCCTGGGACTTGGCTATCTGACACTCATTCATGTAGCCTGCAAGCCAACTCAGCTTTTCTGTAGGCTCTTTAAAATTTAAGTCAACAGGAAGAACAATACTGTCAACAGCTTCGATTACTCTCTGCAACATGTTGTTGCTTTCCACTAAGAATTGCTCCATCTGATCATGTTTATTTTTCATACCTGCAAGGTCAGTCTCTAACCTTGGCACTTGTTCAAGATCAGCAGACAATCTACTTATCTGATCTCTACACTCGGTAAGTGCAGATACTTGATTTTGTAATTCGAGCTTCAACTGCTCAATTTCTGAGTTCTTTTCTTCCAGAGTAAGTTTCAAGTTTTCTCTATCCTGAAACAATCCCTTGCCTTTCTTAACAGCCAAGGACAACTTTTCTTTTAATAAAACAGATTTCTCTTCAGATCGCTCAAGATTTTTCTGTAAAGAGTCTCTTTCCTCCTTCAGTGCAGCAAGTTCTGTGGATGTCACTCTTAAGTCATTAGATAAATTACTCACCTCTGATCTTACCAGCAAATCTTCATCCAGGAGTCTCTCGTAGAGCATCAGTTCTTGATCCCTGACAAACAAGAGTCTCTGCATACTTTCAAGCACCTCAGAATCAGCAAGAGAATTATGAAAGGAAGTACCACTTTGTTCTTTTATCTTCTCGACACATCTCTGGATGAGCAGAGTCACATCAGAATAAGTTTCCTCTATTCCAGAACCCTCTAACAACAGGCTTACAATCTGAGCTTTCTCTGATGAAGCTTTGTGCACTTCTTGAGACACCCCTTCATACTTGCTTGCTAGCTCATCCAGCTCCATTTTAACATATTCTTTCTCCTGTAATTCTACCAAAAGATTACCACTTAACCGGTCAATCTCCTTGTGTGCAGCTTCCTTCGTTCTAACAATCTCATCTTGCAACATCTTTACTTCATCTTTTGTCTGTTTAACAGTATCCTTAAGCCAACATATTTGTGTTTCCAAGTCGGATGATGAAGTACTCTGTGGTAGATCAACTAAGGATAAAGCATCTTTTAATCTATGGAATTCCAGCAAATTACTTCTGAGCGCATCTCTGTCCTCCACGACCCATTTGAATCTCTGCACAGCATCCATTGATCGAAATTCTGCAGGCACATTGACCTCTGAAATAATTTCTTCAAGGTTGATGAGAATACTGTTTCTTTGCGAAATCATTTCCTGCAGCGATGAGACCAAATTTACAAGTCCCTCCAACCTCTCAATCATATTTATTGATTCCATTTCCTCTGAAACATTGATCTGAGCAAATATTTCTTTGAAAGTTTGGAAAATTGCATTATTCTGCGTAACTGTTTCCTGAAGTGATGCAACTTGATTTACTAGCCATTGCAATTTCTCAGTAACATCTGCTTGTTGAACTTCATCAGGGACACTAGCTCGAGATACAACTTCCTCACAAATTTCAAGAACTGCATTCCTTTCGGTAAGTTTTTCCTGCAATGATGCAACCAAGTTTTCACATTTGGACAACTCCACCCTGCATAGCTCAGCAGCCTCTGCAGCATTAGATTTCTCTTGCAATTCAATCAAACATTTCTTGACCTCGCTTGTTTTCTCAGCCAGAGACAGCTTTAGTGAATCCCGTTGCTGAACCAGAGCCTTCCCTTTCGTCACAGCCATACCAAGCTTTTCTTTGGCACTAGCACACCTATTCTTTTCCTGCTCAAGCTCCACTTTCACCTTTTCAAGTTCAGAATTTAACAACTCCGTCGAAGATTTGTCCTTCTCAACTTCTTCAACCAATTTCCTATTTACATCTTCCAAATGGTTTACTTTTCCCAGCAGCTCTGTTTCTGTTTTCTTAAGCTCCAGTAAATCATGACGGGCAACAGCAAAAACTGATCCATAACCAAAATCCTCAGGCGTTCCTACATTAAACCCACCCTCCAATAAACACTGCCTGAGTTGATCAACTTCATACAGAAACCATCTATACTGCTCCACTAGCAAACAAGTATTTTTCTCAACATGAGTAACTTTCCCAACAACGGAATAATCCAACAACTCTTCTTGATTAACCACCATACTAAGGGCACCCAACATCCTATCAGCAAGTATATCAACATTTTGTTCGACCTGAGCCTTCACATTAAGCTCCTCAATCTGCCGTTGAAGCTCCCTTATTATATCCTCAGTCTGTAACTTCTGTTGTAGAGAAACTCTAACATACTGAGAACACTCACTTATCATCTGACTCAATGAACCACCGACTCCCACTAACTCTGCTGAATCCTCATTATTTGTTAGATTCTTGAGCTCGCGTAAAATATTAGCAACTTCCTTTGCAAACTCCTCTCTCTCTTCCTACAGAATTGGGAAAAATATTATCGATTAAAAAAAAGCTGCAATGTAAAAGCATTCACCAACCAAATTAAGTTCAAAGGAAAAAGAAGAAATTGGAACCTTGTAATCTTTAAAACCAGCATCTTTATTAACATCTTGCGTAACCTCATTTTCAATTTCTCCATTATTGAAATTATCTTCTTGAGACTGAGTATCATCAATATCATCAGCTGCATCAACAAACATGTCTTCTTTATTTTCCACATGATTAACATCTTCTCCTTTTTCTTCTTCTTCTTGTCGTCCTGGTTCCTCCTGCAAGTGTAATTTATTAAAATCCTTCTCAAATTAAAAGAAAAGGAACAAAATTATTGACATTAACAAACAAAAAAACATGTTCCAACGTGCAATAACCTGATTAACTGAAATTTCAGGGCCAGCAACAGGTCCATTTGATGATGATTCATCACCTTTCTCCTCTTCTATATGATCTCCTTTCTCTTCTTCTATATGATCTCCATTTTGGAGAGATACATCCACTGAATCATTACTCTCTGACATTTTTACATCTAATGATCAATCACACCATAGCAACAACATAAAAAAACTGGATCTGTTAGTTGACAAAGCGACCCCAAGACCTAGAATTAAGAGCTGAAATGATTATGATTTCTAGGGATTTTGACTATACAAAGTGATGACCAATACTAACATAATCAAGTCATGAAGGATCCGACGGTGATTTGAGGATTTGGTAGAAGGAGTCGGATCTAGATCGGACGGTGGATGGTTAAGGTAGGGTAGTGATTAGTGTAGGCGTGGTAGTAGAGTAACGATTCTATTGGAAGCTTGGAGGTAGTGAGATTTGGAGGTTTGGTAGCGTGTTTTAATTAGACGTTATGGTGTCAACCATACACAAATGGCAGCCTTAAAATGCTCCTACGGTTTGGTAATTTATGGACATGGCCCATCCAACAAAATTAGGGTTTTAATTTTACATCATATAATATATATATATATTATATTATAAAAAATTAAATATTAATTACACTACTCATTTTAATAATCATTTTTGGATATATTATACAATATTCTCAAAATTATTATTTTTTAATGTGTATATATATATATATATATAGATACTTGAAAAAGAATACATTCATTTTCCTTGTCCAATACATTTTAGATATTAAAATCTTTTGAAAAATATTTCCTGATTTTTATTTATTTTATTAATTTTAAAAATTTAGAGGACACTTCTAGAATAATTTTCCTCATTTTTTCAATGTTTTTATATTTTAAAAAATATATCTTTTATTTTTATTTTTTAAAAATATTTTATCATCAAGATATAAAACAATCGATTCAATGAGTATATTATATCTAAGTTCAAGATGATTCTGATATGAAGTGGGTGACTTTGATGATTCTAAATACATGGATGAAGAGATTGTTGTAATTATTTTGATTTATATAAAGATTAAAATAAATAAATCATATACGAGTACTATTTTATTTTGAATCAAATATATATGTTCTTAATTTTAATCTAACATTCCTTGTATCACTCACAATATTCGATTATATAATAATATAAATATATTATCATATTTAGTTGATAAAATATTATATAAATAATATAATATAAAATTTTGTTAGATTTGGGATGTGATGTTCATCTAATTTTAAATGTATGGAATAATACATTACATTGCATTGATGGTATATTAATGCTATTTAATGTGCTAGGGTGAAGAGTTGGTCTCCACAAGATCCGTATATCTCTCTTGTGTAAAAGGTCAGGAGATGGGATGGTGTCAATAAACCAAGAACCATGAACAAGGAAAAGGTAACTTCAAACTAGCCAAATTTAAGGCATGATGAATTGTCACCATTTGATCTCCTGAAACAATGGATCTTCACTTGCCAATTTTGGCACAGGAGGGTATTTAAATCTATTGTGCTTTGCATGTCTACCAATATCAGAAAAAGAAAAAGAAAAGGAAGAGTAAGATTGTTAAGAAGATGAGGAACTATAGGTGTGATGCATTCGTTTTGTGCGTTATCATCTTGTTATCGTTGTCTTGTTTAATTTGTGGTCATGACAAGCCTCATGATCCTCATAATTGTTCCTGCTTTAACCCCAAGAAAGGCAAAGGTGGTGGTGGGGGATCTTCCTCCGGCAGTATGAAGATGGGAGGTGGGTTTTCGGGTCAAGGTTCTTTCTCAAGCAGTCATCAAGGCTCCTTTTCAAGTAGTCATCAAGGTTCCTTTTCAGGCGGTCATGGAGGTTCTGTTTCAGGTCGTCATCAAGGTTCGTCTAGTTCTGGTTCTTCTTCTTCTTCTTCTTCAAGTCATCAAGGTTCTTCTTCTTCAAGTCATCAAGGTTCTTCTTCTTCTTCATCAAGCCAACACGGTTCTTAACAAGGTTCAACTTCAAGCCAGAATAATCAAAAGGGTTCCATTTAAAAGCATTCACCCAACCGAATTGAGTTGCAGAAAGAACAAGAAATGCGAACCTTTATTCTTTCAAACCAGCATATTTATTGATATCTTTTTCAGTTTCTGCATTATTGACATTAACAAGCAAATAAACATCTGTAAACGATGATCACCATTTTGGAGAGATGCATCCACTAAATCATTACTCTCCGACATCTTTATGTTTATACCCATTAATCAATGGATTTTTATTTCAATGGATTTTTACCATAAGGAGTGATGACTCATGAAGCAAAACACTTATTTAAGCTACTTTCATAATTGGGTTATATTTGGTTCATATCAATTTAAAATTAATCTGAATCTCATTTGAAATATTAATCGTATTAAAAATTCTAATTCGAACTTGATTCGAACTTGAGATGGATAATTTAATATGATTCATTTGACATATAATTAGCAGATCAAGTGAGTAAATTCGATATTTAATATGAAATAATCTAAGTAATATAAAAATGATATAATTAATTCATAAAATTAAAATGATCTAATTTTGAGAAAAATTAACAGATCAAACCTCATACTACATAACTCAATATAACTCGATTTAGCAATTGTATTTTAAATGGATTAGTTGATATCATATCAATAATAATTTGATATAAATTTGATTGTCCTAAACTTAAATCCACTTTTATGTCATATTCATAATTTATAAATTTTATAAAATTTAGAGGATTTAGAATTTATATATTTTAATATTAATGGAATCTAATATATTATTATTTAATTGAATTTCAAAATTTATTGATTTTATCTAATAAAATTATTATTTTATTTGATTAAATAATTAACAAACTAAATTTTTAAAAATAAATATCATTTTTATCTTTCAATTAAATTCGGAGTTAAAATATATATATTTGAAATATAATAATTTTTCTAAAATTTAATTTAAAATTTAACATTTTATAATTAGTATAATGATATTTCACTAAACTCAAATATTGATGAAATAATTATTAATTTGAATAAAAAACTATAGATTTCTAACTAATTAATCTCAAAATTGTATATTTATATAGTGTTTAAAATGTTAAATTCTCAATTTTACATTAATTTATTTATTATTAGATTGCATAAAATAAAATAATAGTAAATTCAAAAAACAATTCATATATATGAAGTGATGGAGGTTTAAATCTGAATGCTCCAGGTTCTTTGATAAGCACTTATAGTACAATACTTATGAAAAATTCTTGGGTGAATTGGGTTCATCACGTAGGATTATGGATCCACTAATGATATAATGACACGTGTCAATTTTTATTAATGTGAAGCATTTATTGGTTGTATATTAATTGTATATAATTATCATTAATTATTAATATATAAATAACAATCAATGAATGTTTCACATTTAATAAAAAACAACACGTGCCATTATGTTATTAATGGGTATCAAATATAGAAAAGATCTTTAATATAATCAAATATTTAAATCTGACATTATGAATTTAGTTTACTAGATGATTATTTGAATTTTATAAATATGCACTAATTTATATTAATTGTTTAAATGATGTAAGATTAAACTTAGTGCTATGCAAATACATACTCATATACATATATAAACTAATTTATATTAATTTTTCTTATGATGTCAAATAAAATTTATTAATATCATATAATTTTTATATTGAAAATTCATAAAATCATAATTAATAAATAAAAGCATGAAATATTTAAAAATAAAAAGTTGTTATTTGGTGTCCTAGAGTAAAGGGTTAGTCTCCGTGTGTAGCCGGAGTAGCATTTGCCAGGGTCCGTATATTTCTGTTATTTGCATGGTCTGGATATAGAATAGCATCAGAAACTCGGAAGCATGAACAAGAAAAATTCAACGCATGGATTATCACCATTTGATCTCCTGAAACAATGCATCTTACCGGATATTTTTGGCTCAGGTGGGTGCTTAAATATGCTGTTCTTTACATGTCTAGCAAGCTCAGAAAAGAAAAGGAAATCAAATTAAAAAAAGGATAATAAGATCTTTAGGAAGATGAGGAACAATAAGTGTGATGCGTTCCTTTTGTGTGTTGTTTTATTGTTATCTTTGTCTTGTTTAGCTTCTGGTCATGACAAACCTGTTGATCCTTATAATTGTTCTTGTTTAGCTGGAGATGAAGAAGGTTCAGGTGGTTCCTCCGGCGGTATGATAGGTTTTTCGGGTCAAGGTGGTTCTCATGGTTCTTTTAGTCACAAAGGTTCCTTTCAAGGTTCTTTTTCGGGTAGTCATCAAGGTTCTTTTTCAGGTGGTCATCAAGGTTCCTTCCAAGGTTCTTCAGGTAATCAAGGTTCCTACCATGGTTCCTTCCAAGGTTCTTCTGGTAAACAAGGTTCTTCTGGTAATCAAGGTTCCTTCCAAGGTTCTTCTGGTAGTCAAGGTTCCTTCCAAGGTTCTTCTGGTAGTCAAGGTTCCTTCCAAGGTTCTTCTGGTAGTCAAGGTTCCTTCCAAGGTTCTTCTGGTAATCAAGGTTCCTTCCAAGGTTCTTCGGGTAATCAAGGTTCTTCTAGTAATCAAGGTTCGTCTTCTGGTGATGTGAATGTTACTACCGGTTCTTCTTCAAATCAACAGGGCTCTTCTTCAAATCAACAGGGCTCTTCTTCAAATCAAGGCAATCAACAGGGTTCTTCTTCTAACCAAGGCAAGCAACAGGGTTCTTCTTCTAACCAAGGCAACCAACAGGGTTCTTCTTCGAGTTCTTCTTCAAGTTCTTCTTCCAATCAAAGCAATCAACAGGGTTCTGCACAGGCTCCTGCTTCTGACAAAAGCAATCAAGAGAGTTCTGCACAGGCTCCTGCTTCTGACAAAAGCAATCAAGGGAGTTCTGCACAGGCTCCTTCTTCTGACCAAAGCAATAAAGAGAGTTCTGCACAGGCCTCTGCACAGGCTCCTTCTTCTGATCAAAGCAATCAAGAGAGTTCTGTACAAGCTCCTTCTGATCAAAGCAAACAAGAAAGCTCTGAGGCTCCTACAGAACAAGGTTCCGAGGCTCCTGCTTCTGATCAAAGCAATCAAAGTGGTTCTTCTTCTGATCAAAGCGGTTCTTCTTCAAGTTCTTCTTCCGATAAAAGCGGTTCTTCTTCAAGTTCTTCTTCCAATCAAAGCGGTTCTTCTTCAAGTTCTTCCGATCAAAGCGGTTCTTCTTCCCATCAAAGTGGCTCTTCTTCAAGTTCTTCTTCCCATCAAAGTGGCTCTTCCTCTTTTTCTGGTAGCCAACAAGGCCAATTCTCCTTCAGTTTAAATGCTTCTTTCCAAGGAACATTTAAAAAGGTTTATGCCTTTGGAGATTCATTCACAGATACAGGAAATGCAGTCTTTTTGGAAGGTCTTAAATCATTTATGGGTGGACTCTTAAGAAGTCATTTATACGGAAGCTCACATGCTTCTGGCCGTAGACTTTGCAACGGACGATTAATCATTGATTTCCTCTGCGACACCCTTGGCTTGCCTCCGATCCCAGCATACAAGGAGAAAAAAGCTAGCTTCCATTCTGGCGCAAACTTCGCAATAGCAGGATCAACTTGTCTTGCTCATGATTTCTTCTCTCGCCACAGGATTCCACACACATTCATGGCCAATCCAATAAATCAGAATGTTTTGAATCAAGTTAGTTGGTTTAACAAGTTCCTTCTACGTAAAGCTTGTAAAGGTTTAGGTGAGGATGAATGCAAGAGTCATCTGCAAGATTCCCTCTTTTGGGTCGGGGCTATCGGTTTTAGTGATTATGCACGAATTTTTAGTGCTGCCATTTCCGGCCAATCAATCACAGAAGCTTCAGTGGATCATACCTGCAAAATTTTGAAGGTACGTATTCAGACAACAACATGATTTACGTCTTATATTCTTTTCACCATGTTCTGAATGCATTCAAACAACTTGCAAATGACAGGCGATGCTAGAGAGAGGTGCAAGGTACATTGTTGTTCAAGGACTACCACCAGTAGGTTGCTGCCCATTGCAATTGCTCCTGAATCCATCCAAGGATCGCGACAGCATGGGATGCTCCTCACCCATCAACTCTATCATACAGGCTCACAATGAACTTCTTCAGAAGAGAATAACAGAATTCAAATCACAGTTCAGTGGATGTCATATTATCTTTGCAAATACCTGGAATGCATACAAGCAAGTATTGCTAAACTACAAGCAGTACAAGTTCCAGGAGCCATTCAAGGCATGTTGTGGCACTGGAGGAGGACGACTCAATTTTGATGTTCATTCCTTATGTGGGTCAAGCGGCACCACTGCCTGTGAGGATCCTCAAAACTTTATCAGCTGGGATGGAATTCACTTGACTGAAGCTATGAACAAGGTACTTGCAAAAATGTTCTTCCATGAAGATTACTGTACTCCGTCATTCAAGACAATGATTGAAGCCAAGAAAAGTTGCAAGAGTTAGAAGTTTTTGCATCAGCTAATGTTAGCCCTTTCCTTTATTTGTTTATTTAAGCTGATTGAACCAATAAAAACTGCTGCTCTGGTAATACAAGCAGTAATGTAAAACGAAGCCCTGATGGCTGAGAATTAGACTTTCTGTAGTAAAATTTCTGTTTTTACCTCTCTGTTGTACAGTCCATCGATCAACAGACAGGAGGAAATAAACTTTTTATACATTCACATTCTAAATCATTCTGCTACTTCCTATTGTGTAGATTCATTTTCCATGCACTTGTTAAAGATTGAAAATTGGCAAATTGCCAAGCATCATAAGACATATATACCCAATATAACATATATATAAACGAGCTTGGAAACCAAGACCAGCATGAGATGAAATCAATCCCTTTTATGATTTGTTCATGAATGACAGACAAATTATTCTTACCAGAATTTATTTACATTTACCAACTGGCTTTCGCAATCTGTACATTTGTCTATCCTCTCTTCTGTACTAAACTTCACATAAGATACTCATAATATACTAAGAAAAGAGCATCCGGGTAGTCTTTTGGCAAGCTATTGATATAGAGGTAGAAGCGCAACAAATCCTCTTTCGTAATCGTTTTTGTGTCAACGACATCGTTATTACATGTGAGCACCCATAGATCCTCTGAATTAACTCTCTTCAAGCTACCCCGGCAAAAAGGGCAAGATTCAGACCTTGTATTCCTGCAATGGAGAGGGAAAACTTGTGTAATTGCAAAGCAAAGGAAACAATATTTCACATCAACTATCCCCAGATAATGATAAATATTTTGACATCGATAGTTACCAATTTCGATAGCATTTGATACACATTGCATGACAACAATTTGGCAGGACCATTTTTGTGCAAGGCTCCAAGCAAATTCCACACTCATCTTCTCTCTCTAGATCAATATTTGCAAGCCTAACATCTCCTTCAACCTTCTTTTTCACAGCACTCTCCATCCCCGAATGCCCTTCGATGGCATCCTCCAACTCTTCTAAATCACTATGAAGCCGTTGAAGAGATGGCAATATAACTCCTACAATTCAGTTTTAATACAAACAAATAAAAATCAGATGCAGTTGATCTTCATTTTCATTCCTATGAAGGAAAAAGATAAGTGCAGATAGGTCGAGAGTCAGAAATCTTACACACCATAGAAATCCTTAATTGTTGCTTTCCTTCCTAGTGTAGAGAGGTTTGGCCTACCATCAGCATATACCTACACGACATTAAAGAGCAATTCATATAAAATGCACATTTAAACCACAGCAAGAGATCGATAACCGATCATTTTCGGAATAACATGATAAATATGAAGCCAACCTTATATACAAGAATGTGAAAGAGATTTATGTATCTAGGAAGTAGACATATGCAAGAGCAATCTATCCGTTGTAGCAAAAAGAGAAAGAATGGAGTCCATTGATTGTAAACTAATTTCATCTGAAGCCGTGCACCACGCTTGCCTCTTGGAATAGCAGCAGCCCTAATGCACCATAAATTTCACACCACATTGCAGATTAATACAACTAGTTCACGTCATAATCAAGCTTTCGATTTTAAGTTGAAAACACTAATCGTCATCCGGCGCACAACAAGAAAGGAAGAAGAAGAAGAACATCAAACGGATTTGGCTAAAAACGAAGCTTCATCTCAGCATTAACTAGCAGAAACATATGGGATTCTAATATAAGCCAAAGCTGTCCAGTCCATTCAAGCTGCCACTGACAAGGCATAAGCGTAACAACATCAAAATTAAAGTATGGGTACATAAATGTACAAAACCCAAAAAGAAACACAAAGTTGCTGGCTTTATGATGTTTAGCTGTATTTGTTATTTGGTTATCTCACTCCATGATTTCCCAAATTATGAAAATTGAATAGCAAACTGAAAATTAAACATACATAAACAACACCCACATGCAAGCTGGTTCCTTTTCTATCCTCAATTAGCAGAACAACAAGATGATCAAGAATAAGTTGATCATCACAACCATAACTCAACGTTAAAAAAGAATATCTAGACAAAACCCGTATAATTGAGCACAAAAAACAGAAAATAAAAGACTTGGAATTGAATAGTTTCAACTTACAAAGCATTAGCATGTTGGATATCCGCTTCTAAAGCTTTGAGCGATTCTTGATAAGAAGAGCTACCCAGTTGCAAATACATCATCCCCAAATCACCCACAAACACAAAAAGCAATTTTGACAAAAAAAAAAAAAAGAAACAACACCTGGGTTTAGTTTGAAGTATCGAAAAACAAACCTAATCCACCATCAAAACCAATATAATTTCATAAAAAAAAAAAGCTTTCTTTATTTGGGCGGCTAGTAGATGAAGACTGGGTTTATATATATATATATATATGGGAATTTTAAGCTCATTATTATTATGATTATGGTGATAAACAGAGAAATTACAGTTGTTGAAGAAAAACAGAGAAAATTACAGAGAAGAAAGGTATGTTTTTGAATGATGACGATGGTGATGAGGTGGCTGAAAGCTTGTTGTTGGGTTTGTCCACTTTTGCCTTTTGAGGATCCTCTTTTCATCTTTCTAAATAATTATTAAATGAATTTATTTTAATTTAATTACAATCATTTTAAAAAATATTATTATTATTAATTATTTTTTTAATTTACTCGTGAAATTCTTGGATCATATATAAATAAGATGGAGATATTTTATATTATTAAGACATGATTATTTAAATTGGCTAATTGTTGTGATTATGGATAATGATTAATTTAATTGATTAATAAACTTGTTCACAGTTGGATTTCTGATCATATCAAAATCAATACAGATTCGACTGATGATTCTCATTGGAGATTTATATGATTAAAGAATTCCAATTCATAAAAATATGATCGATTATATATTAAAATGTTAAAAAAAGTGTCAAGATTTAAATTTTAATCATAAAAATCCATACCCAGATGAATTATATTATAAAATTTTATTTATTTTATATTAAAAAATATCAAGATTCAAACTTTAATCGTAAAGATTTAAATCCAGATTGTAAAATTAATATTTATACTCTTATAATATAAAGTTGATAGAATATTAAGTTGTCAAGTCCAATTTGGTTGCAACTTTATTTATTTGTATTATGACTCTTATCCAATAACAACTCATTTAAAGTATTATTTTTCAGATAAATAACAAAAAAATGAAATTTTGACTTAATTAAGGAGCACTTTGAACTTGTCTGACAAGGATTTTCCTTTCTTACGATATCTTTTCAGGCTTGGTCTTGAATCTTGTAATAATTCCAGGAAATCTGGAATCTCTGGTGAGCTTATCAATATACTGTATCAGAAAACTCATGAATACTGTACTTGAGTTGGCCTGAACCTGAACACCATCTGATTAGATACAAGTCTGTATTGATTATCCGGTAAAACGTTGTAATTCATGAAACTTTTCACTTTCCGGGAAGAAAAGATTGCAAGTAAACGACAAAGGATGAACATGGGCGATTTTGCTACAGTTATACAGAGTTTTCAGGTTTCTGGGTGGAAGAAAATATGTGATCATCTAGCTGCTGGGGCTAAGGAACCATTTGACAGGTCGGGACTTTCGATTTCCAGGAAGCTTGTGAGTAATGTCTTTCTGGAAGATTGGCCTTTGGAGCTACCGCTTGCTGAAAGCTTCTGGCTGCCATCTGCTGCTCCTTTCTGTATTTTGGTTGCTTCCTGTATTGCCAGAATTACTTCTTGCATTCTTGGCCTGGAAACTGCACGTTGTTGAACGCATTGGATGGCTACTTCAGCAACCCTCCAGATTGATTCGATCGTCACGTTTCCGATTAGAATTGGATCTACAATGCTTAGGACATCCCCTTTTCGAATCAAGGCCCTTGCCTGCAAGATAATCACTTCAGGTTTGTCCTGTGAATTACTCGATGTCCTGACAAGAAGAAATTTCCAGGAATACATACCCAGTGCACAATGTTGAGCTCGGCACCAAAATCTTCTGTCGAGACAGGCTTCTTGCCGGAAATCAATTCAAGCAAAACAACTCCAAAACTGTAGACATCGCTCTTTTCGGTCAACTGTTGGTTTGCATAGTACCTGTTGGAACACACAGAATGATTAGTTAAGCCTATACAGGAGGAAGAACAGGTAAGAAATTATGCAGACCTGACAATTATGGCTTACTCTGGATCCAGGTAACCAACTGTTCCTCTTGCCACGCTTGATATATGTGTTAGATCTTCTTCGGTTTGTCTTGAAAGTCCAAAATCTGAAACTTTTGCTCTCATGTTGATGTCCAGAAGAATGTTGCTTGTTTTCACATCTCGGTGTATGATACTGGGATTGCATCCTGTGTGCAAGTATTCAAGGCCTACAAATATCTAAACTTGCGTTAATTCAACGAAACCTGACGATGGAATAATTCAGAAACAAAATGAGCTGTTTTGTATAGAACCTTTTGCTGCATCTTCAGCAATTTGTAGTCGTGCAAGCCAATTCAAGCGTTTCTGGATGTCTGCACCAGACAGTTGATCACATCATTTGATTTGAATTTGGAAACATAAGATGAACAGAGCACAGAATGCAGCGAGGTTGATAGATGCATGCCATACCATGTATGTGATCTCGCAAAGTTCCATTGTGCATATATTCATAAACCAGAATGCGCTGGTGTTCTTCTTCACAGAATCCGATTAAAGGAACCAAGTTCCTGTGATGAATTCTTGACAAGAGGGCAACCTACAGGTATGCATAATGCATCCGAAGTTGAAACCAGCATTTCTGAAATCATGATTAAGTTCTGACAATGATGAAACTTATGCTAATCTCAACAAGCTTACCTCTGTCACAAACTGCTGCGTTAAATGGCTACATGAATCAGCCATCATCTTGACAGCCACCTCTTTCCCATCTTTCATTTGGCCGTAATATACACTCCCAAAACTCCCTTTCCCAATTTTCTTGGAAAAATTCTTAGTTGCTTCTTCAAGCTCGGAGAATGAAATATAATACGAAACACTTTCATCCATCAGGTGCCAACCCCGAGCAACAGAATAAGCGCTTGAAGGTTTAGTACTAACACGCATGGAATTTCCTGATGAACATAAAAATGAATCAGGAAACCCTGTCGTATAAGAAGAAAAAAACCCGAGTTTCATGTACCTTTATTGTCGATTTTCTGATGAGTCGTCTTCCTTCTGAGTCTGCGAAGATATGCTAAAGTTCCTAACAACAGAAGTAGCAGAACTGCAAGTGTGCCAATTGAGGTTCCAACAATCAACTTAAAATGCATCTTTTTTGCTACCTCTTTATGTAGTCCAGGATTATCTTCAAAGCTGAAAGCAGATGATCCATTTTCAAATAAGTTGAGGGTTGAAGATAAAGAATACAGTAATAACAAAAATACTCACTTGATAATTACTTTTCCTGTCAACAATGATGATGGTATTTTTCCAGTGAAGGAGTTGTTCTGTATGTACCTGTCACAGATGATTTTCAGATTGCTTATAATTTGGTTCACGTATGTTAAATGAAGACAAATAATCCTAATATCAGATCAAAGCAGACTGCCCATCTAGTAGCAAGCGTTGTTAGTTGATTTACCCAAGTGTTACTTACAGTTCATGCAAGTTTGGCAGGCTGCCAAGGTACTTGGGAAATGGACCTGACAGTCTGTTGTTCTCTAGATGCCTGTGTATGAATTTCAGATAGCAAGAAATGGACTAGTCAGTTGCATTTTGTGTTAATGAGGGGGAATATAAAGCATTGAGTTCAAGACGTACACAATTTTTAGATTAATCAGATTGCTGATATCTGGCAGTGGTCCCGTCAGGAAGTTATCATTCAACCACCTAAAAAAATGAAACGGATTACCATACAGACCAACATGAATATGCATCGGTATATTGCTGCCTAACAGCACTTACAGCTCCGACAATTCCTCCATATTATTGATCTCAGGCGGAATCATCCCATCCAAATTCCTTCCTGACAATGCACTGTTCATCAGGTCAGTTCAATCCATTTCTTTCAAGGCTACTGTATCTCAGAACCAGTCAACCTCTGGCTTTGTAACTTGCAAATACTAAATGAGAACAACTTACATTTTTGTGATTCTTGGTGGAGATGTTAAGGTGCAATTCACCCAATCCCACTGAGCCGGGACACAAGGATCACCTCCTGCATCCATCCGAGAACTTCCAGGAGACATCGAACGAAAGGCTTCAAGAAGATTTACTGCCAATAATACAGTCGAATTCATCATTATTCATATGTAGGCACATCATTTCATATAGATATTGGCAAGAGATGATTCTCTTACCATCTTGGATATCAGTCTTTGGTTCAATCTTCAGGTACTTGCTGATCTCAATTGCATTTAGCAGTGGACCTAGAGTAGAATCACGGGTCTTAACAAAATTAAATGACAGCACAAAATCTAATGTCACATTCATGTAGCTCGGTTCATAAAGTCTGTAACTTCCATTGGCATTTTCCGCAATATTTACAACTGCATTACTGTAGTCATAGATGTAAGGTTGCATCAGCTTGAATTTTCTAGTCTCATTCGTTCCCAGGTCTTCGATTTCAGCAAAATATGCATAAGCACGAGCATTTCCAGGAAAATCTTCCAGGTTCAATCTGTAACTAAGCATTCCTTCCGTGCCAACAACTGCTGTTTGCATTACTTTGACAGGAGGGTATTCTCTTGTCTGAATCTCAATGTTCTTTGATGTATTGATTCTAATTGTTCCAGGAGCAACCCCTACAAGAAAATTTTGCCTTTTAACAAGATCTGAATCCCAAATCCTGTCGTACGGATCATCTGGGTACCTGCAAGAACAAAAGCTTCAATTTCTATGATGATCATAAAACTGAAGAAGAACGGAAAATTCTATGCATCAGCTTACCTCAATGCAAATTCATCAGGAGCACCAAAATTGACTCTAGCTGCCAATTTCAAGAAGAAACTATCTTCAAAATCAGTTGCATACATTGAAAGTTTTAGCGGCCTGAGCTCTAGTGTGGAAATGAACGGAGAACCAGTTGAAGCACAGCAGATGCAAACATCGACAGAACTGGAAGGAGCCCTGATTATCATTTCCTTCACATACACTCTGGAAGCTTCCAATACTGTAACAGTTGACCACTTAGTTGCATCCAAGTAGAGATCAAATTTCGGGTATGAATCTTCATTTTCCAAGCTACCATACTGAAATGTTGCTCGCACAATATACCGCCTTCTCGCTTTGGTTCCTAGAGTATAACAGTATTTCTTGCTGTCTATAGGAAAATCTCTGCGCTTCTGATATTGCATCGAGTTTCCGTTTGGATTTTTCACTTGTACTGATCTTCCATAGTTCATGATGCCATTGTCTGAAATCCATTCTAGCCCAGTTCTTGGATCAATGTAATTATGTGTACTTCCACAATCTATGCTGATAAACTCTGGATTTAAGCACAACAAATATAAATATTATCAGATAGATAACTAACAGAATAAGAGGATCATCCTGAGGAATACCAAATAGCCATTAATAGTAAAACGCACGAATCTGTTACTTTTTCTCTGGAATCTAATGCTCTCTACAAGTTAATTACAAGCACAACCATTTATAAAACGATGAACTACGATCTATAAGAAATCTTCAAAGAAGAGAGTTGCAGAATCAGAAAAAGAAGCAGAAGAAGAAGCCCCGTACCTGTAACTTGACAGACCACAGAAGAAACAAAGAAGAGATAAAAAACCAGGAAGAGGCGAGAATTTAAAGCCATGGAAGACAAGGAAGAGGGACAAATCCAATCCTTTGGATATGTATTATGTGTTAGAGAATTATGCATCCTGGGTGACACTAAAAAAAAGAAAAAGGAAGAAACTTTGCTAAAATATATCAGGTTGAGCATCTAAAACCTCCATTATACAACTCAAGCTTTAACTTTAATACTTTCTTTTATGGGTTTTTTTCCCTTGTCCTCTGTGATTGATTGATGAGTTTGTGCAATGTTCATTCACAGGTTGTATGTATATATGTGTGCCATGTATGTATGTATGTATGTATGTATGCATGTAATGGATTCCTTTTACTTTTTCCCCTTTTCTCGTTCAAATTGGAATCTGCTTTTCCCAAGAAAATAAAGATCTCTACTTTATTTCTTTTCTGAAAAGAGTGTGCGGGAGTGACACTGATCTCATCCATCAACCTAAATACAGAGTCATCAATTTACCAGTTACTGCTTCATTTCCAGTTTTCCGTTGTTTTTATCCTCTCACAGAAAACCCTCCAGCTGGGTTTATCACCTACCCCTCCCTTACTCCAAATATATGGTAAAATGACAGAATCAAAAATACTTAATGTGCAAATGACTCGAGCTTTAGAATGGATGAAGCTTAAATTAGATAGTATTTAACTTGTTTATGAGTAAACTTGTGAAGAAATTTATGAATTAATTTATTAATTTAGATAAATAATTTTAATTTTAGATATATAATTTATAAATTTATAAATTTATAAATATAATTAGATATTTTTTTAATTTAATTATTAATATAAAATCATAAATATTTATAAAATATAATGCTTTTATTAATAATTTTTATTTTTAAAATAAAAATAAAAATAATTTATTTTATAATTTATATTTATTAGACTCATTTAAAATTTAATTAAATTCATGATATATTCATTTAATTTTGCAAATGTATAAATAAAGTTTTTAAATTTCTTTAAAAAAAACAATTTAATTAATTAATGATATTTAAAAAACATGAGAATTCCAAAGAAAGAAAAGAGGCCATGCAAAAGGTATATGCAAAGAAGAAAAGGATGGCATGCATTGGAGCACTATTACTTAAGACCTAATTAAATAATAAAATAATTATAGCATTAAACTTTAATTAACTTTTGGGTTAGCAAATCTACTTTCATGTCCCCATTGGACCAACTTGTCTTTAGCTTTTTTGAAATTTTAATAATAATTATATTTAAAAAAATCAATTTTATAAAAAGGATGCTTGTTTGGATCAAGACATAAATATCAATATGGCCCCCATTTTCCAATGCTCATTAATTAATTAATTAATTAATCAGTTATTAATCTCACTAATCTTCACAAAATTTCAAACACATTGTAATTAACCAGTGCAATTAAGCATTCC
>CANYBF011185688.1:0-16488 GCA_948192965.1 Dalechampia spathulata | reverse complement strand
GATTAGGAGTGTATTTAGTTGGTAAAATCTCATGAGATTTTGAATTGATATTTTCTTATTTTAAGTTTATATGATTTTTTAAAAATTTTGGTATTTTTGAAAAAAAAAAAGAAAGTTAGCAAAGTTAAAAAAAAAAGTTTGGCAACTGTTAGTTTTGAAAATCTCCCAAAAAAAAAAGAGAAATGGCCCATACATGTATAATTTCAAAGCTAATTTGGTACGATTCTGTTTTCGACTGAAGAAATGGATATAAGTTTATGCTTTATATTAATTTAATGTGTCATTCAGTTAGATTATCGGGGTTTTGTTTGTAACAATTCTGTTAACCAACGAAAATCAACATGAAGCTACAACTTAATTTATACAAACCATGTAATGGTGATTATTTTTAAATAAATCATACAAATGTACCAGATTCATAAGATTGCATGACTTCTAATGCCATTCATTTACAACTCTATGAAAAGATAAATTTGAATTGATATATTTGCTCTTATCATCATAAATACCATTTACATGAATAAAAATAAATAAATATAATATCTAATGTATATTATGGTTTATCCAATCAATTTAGTCGATAGAAATTCAAATAATTAATCCAATCGACAAATTTCATACAATGCACGCAAGCTACGTACATTGTCATTGATAAGACTTGCTTTGATGATTTTACAAATCTATGAACGCAATTTCGAGGACCAAAACCAATCGAAGACGGCATCTCAACCACTGGATATAGTTTCAGTTGTCATAACTTGAGAGCAGGAACGCTGAGGGATCCAATGTCCAACATTCTAGGCAAAATCTATGACAAGTACGTGAAACAAGGATCAATAAAACTATGACGGGAGTTCGAGGAAGCTAGCAAAAGCATCAATTTGTGTAGGACTTTACCTCTCCTATTCTTGCATGAATCCTCAAGGGCACGAAATTATCAGCTCGTGTTATTCCGACATTTACTATAGCTGTAGCAGCACCAGCCTCATGGGCAGCTCTGCATTTTAATTTGGAATCATAAGCTAAAGACTACCCAAAAAACAGGCATTTGTCATTTGATTGTCACGTATTCTAATCCAAATGCATTCAATCAGTAAACAAAAATAACTTAAAAGAATGCTCTGAGGCTTCTGCGTAAGAACCCAGCCACCAAAATCTAACGAACTTAATATCACGGAGTAATATCTTTTAGATCTTGTTTGGAATAAAAAATGAAAACCAATTCTCGCAAAATCACGCCTTTTCTGTTAAAGTATTGTTTTTCACCCCCTTTGAAACAATTTGATCCGCTTCTGTCAAATTTATTCAAGTTGAAAATCAAACCCTTCAACCTATGAGCTTTCTAAACATGAGAGTTGATTAAATAAAACTTGAAAGAATCGAGGAGTTGTTTCTGGAATTTTCAAACACAATATTGAAAAGCCATTCATTTGGATTGAAAATAGACTATATGCATCATTAAAAGATGATTCGGGGTCACCACCTGATTATATAAGAGATAAAAGGAATATATATATCTACCTAACAAGTCGAAATGCAGACATGGTCATCAGAGATGATCCCAGTACAAGAAATGCATCACATTCTATTGCAGAATCCATTGCCTTGTCAGCTCTGTACTTCGGGACATTATCACCAAAGAATACAACCTTCAAATTTATCAAGCAGAGTTACCAAGATTAGAAAAATCAATTCAAATTGTTAAATTTTAGCTGTTGTTCACAGTATCAATTTCTTGGGAAAAAGATCATAAATTACATACACATGCAGCAAGTTTGTACGCAAATTTGTATCTTAATTAGAATTGCAGAAGATAATGAAAACAGTCAAACCTTCGTCAGCATCAAATAAACTAATTTATACAAGTAGACCATCCCGTTTCTACAAAAGAAAGTCAATCTATGAGCCTGCTACAAGCGGGTATGGAATTCCTTCATGTAGCATAAGACCATAACCTAAGCACAATCAAAGCAGGACTGCCTCAAGAATAAACCAAATTCGGGAAGTTGTTAGTCTACATCCCATAGCATAATCATAAGAAATACAAGACAAACATAAGAAGATGAAAAACTCTCTACATGAGGGGCACAATGTTGGGTTTGTTGCTTCACAAAAGCACAGGAAGCTAAAGCCTAATTGGTGTCTTCACCAGGTGCCAGGCGCTATTGATGCAAATAAGGAAATCACAATTAAGAAATTCACAATTATATATTTTACAACTTTCATATTTAAGGTATTTCTGTAATTTTAGGTTTGCTGGAATAGTAGGGTTTTATTTATGTTATTTTTATTAATGAGTTTTAGTTTTGACTACGTTTTTGTAGTTTGAGTTAGTTTAGTGTCTTTTATTTAGTTTTAAGATAAAATTCTTTTAATACAGGATTCCTCGTCCTAATTATCTTAGGATTAGTAGTCTATAAATAAGAGGCTTGTATTAGTTTCAGATAGGATAGCTTTCTTTTCAATTTGTTTTTTAACAATTTCCAGCAATTTGCTTAGAATTGTGTGATTTAATTCTTTTTTTTTTTTCCCTTGACTGTGATTCCTAAGCTTAGGTGTGATTCCTAATTATCTTAGCTCTCTACCTTATTTAAATCTGAATTTTCAACTATCAGATTAATCTCTTCGCCATACTTCGATTTCCAAGCTAGGATACT
The DNA here is from genome assembly GCA_948192965.1 of Dalechampia spathulata. Lineage (NCBI taxonomy): Eukaryota > Viridiplantae > Streptophyta > Magnoliopsida > Malpighiales > Euphorbiaceae > Dalechampia > Dalechampia spathulata. The sequence goes on along the minus strand of CANYBF011185688.1, from coordinate 13,831 downwards.
TTAACCTCAAGCTGTCCTACATCAGCAATCCTAGGTGTCCAGGCAAGGCGGTGACCAGGCTCCTTATCAGGACAGCCCTTGGGCAGCACAACTTCGCCTAACCACAAATATGTTATACATTTTAAAAACTTAGTTTGTCTAATGCACTCCTAGATTTGAGAATGTAGCCATGCCTTTTAACACTGATGGATTTGAAGTGTTTATAAAGTTGTAAATATGTAAGGCGTCCTTTGATCTGGTAGAGAAGATTGGATCACGCATCTGTATTAAGTATTATCCAATACTGACTAGCACTGTAATATAGAAAACAAAAGCATGCAAAGAAAGACCACGCTGATTTTCTAACATAAAATAAAATCATTACATCTGGTTTGAGTACTCCATTGCATTTTTGGCATGCAGGTATCAGGAAATCTTCCTCCCAGAATTTCTCATCAATCTCAATATCACCATCAGGCCTTTGCTTCATGCCAAAACTTTTGTCTGATCCAGGACTGCCACAATCCAAATTTTCAATTGCTGCTGCCCACTGCAATAGAAAGTAAATGCTCAATTAAAGTTGTACCAATATAGCTACGAAAATAACATACCAGATCATATGGAAAGACCTAGAAGCAAAAAGGTAAACCATCCGAAGTTCAAAGGATGGGAAGAAACATAGGTGAAGTAATAATTTTGCAGGAGTCCCTGGTAAACAAGGCACACATGGCACAAAACAGAATGCTTACTCTGTAAATAATTTATTTATATAGTTCCAAAAATAAGATGAAATCCTCATAGCTTTTCACATGTTCTAACCATATATAAAATGTTGTGGCGATGTCTGTGTTCTAGTCACTGGATGGTTGATGGAAAAATACTATTGACATCCAACCTGCAAACAGATCCCGACTGTACTTCCTACCTTTTCCGCAAATTTTCAATGGTAAGTAGAGCTTATGAGGAGAGAACTCTAAATGTTAAGTAATCAACTCTGTTTATGAGAAATAATATCTGCTAATTTTATTAAATCTTGATTTAAAAAATGAGCACAATAATAGTTACAAAACAACTAATGGCTCACTACTCAATTTACCAACATGATAACTACCAAATAAAACGATGATGAAGACATGCAAATAAGATTTATATATTTGACACCTTTCATATTGATGGGTATTCATTGTAAATTTCAACTTTGTTGGAACGGTAGTTTATTCTAATTAGAATTCTTAACAAGCACTTTTGTTGATTACATTTTCCTGGTTAGTGTTGGTTTAGGATTTTGCGCTCACTTCAAGTTAGGATTCTTTTAGTGTAGGATTTCTAATCCCATTTGTGTTGGGGATCAATTTGGTTTATAAAAGCTAGGCTTGTACTTGATTTTAAAAACAGCTTTTATCATCAATAGAAAAAGAACTCCTGCAAACTTTACTTAGAATTGTGCAATTCAGTTCTCCTTTTTTCCCCTTAAGATGTGATTCTGGCAATAAATTTTTATCTTTTCGCACAAACTACCGTTTAGAAGTGCTGTTAAGAAAAGCAGCCAATTCAACATTTCTTTAAAAAAGCACCTTTCAAACTCCAATAACAAAACCCTTAGGATGCCTTTGGCATTATTGTTCAAAGGTAAAAAAAATATTTTTTGAATTATTTTGAATTAATTGTTTGATTTTTAAATTTTTATTGAAACTATTTTTTGCAAAAAACAAATTACTTTTTGGAAAAGCATTTAGACTCGGAGTTTAAGTGGTATATAGAGTAGATTGGTAGTTAGCATAAACCAATTAGTTTTATGTAAGATTAATACCAACTTCATTTAGGACCACTATTTTTACAAGCAGTCAAATGTAAAAAAGATAACAATCATTAAATATCTTCTTAATTTTGTAAAGACCAGGACTCCGAAAAGTATGAGCTTTCTAAAGTAACCAATACTACGGAAAGGAGAAAACATGCATTCTATTTAAGAAATTTCTGAATTAGATCTAATTTAGTGTTTCCCGTTTCCTTGACCCTGACTACCAAAGGATAGAAGAAAGAGTTGTCATCACTCAACAATTCCATAAAGCATGGCTAAAGTCAGATCAGAGTACTCTCTTTCGGTATGGAAGTTGAACTGTCATCACTCGAAAATGGTTCTTAGCATGTACTTGATTTTGAGGCAATATAGGGTTTTCCATATAACCAATTAAACGTGAATTTAGAGCACCAAGAGCCCAAAATGCCTAGCATAAAATGAAACAACAAGGCGTATGCCTAAGCAAATCATAACTAGGACACAAGGAGCTGATTAGAAGCATGAAATGTTTATGATCTTTTAAATGAGAAACCTAAGAATGCTTTTGTGCAGGGACTTTAATGGATATATGGTACTTTCTCTTCTTAGAAACCATCCGACTAACAAACACTTGACCTTCCATTATGTACATACATACATAGGCATATGTGCAAAATAATCTAGTGCAAAAATTAAATCCAAAATGGAAACCTTATTCATCTAACAAAAACAAAAGGAGGAAAGAGAGAACCAGATCAACCTTTGGGTTAAGGGATTTCAGCTGCTCCTGAAATTGGTGTCGACTAAAGGAAAAACTGCAGTTCAGACAAGCGACAGAATACACAGTTCCATGTAATTCAAGTGGATTACTCCCAGCACGATGATGTAATCTGAAACATGGAATCAATAAATTTGCCCCATTAGACTTCCATGTTGTGCCCTCAAAATTTCCAGGAGGATTGACAGTATATAGCTTTACCTGTCAACATTTTGTGTAACCATAAAATTAATCCTTGCAGCTTTCTCTAGCGATGCTAAAGCCAGATGACCTGCACCAGGCTGTGCAGCTGTAAACCGTCTCCATCCAGCATAGCTCCTAGCCCAATACCGCCTGCGGACCCGAGCTGAACGAATAAATTCCTGGTCAATGTAAGCTGCGTGAATTAAGAACATCTCAAAACCATGAAAAAGTACATGATTTTATAAATTCAGAACTATGCAACTATTTTACAATTCGCAAGAAATCCAGCAAAAAGACTTTGTAGAAAACATTATCTTACCATTACCTTCTTACAGTTCTAGTAAGAGAAGTGATACAGAATGAGCTCGTAATAAGAGACCTTCTATACAATTAACAGTTCACGTTTCATTGTCATACTTTTCATGTTGTATGAATATTTTCGCGTAGAACAACATATCTACAAACAAATTAGGTATTTTCACCATGATTAAATAAAATTCCAAAGAAATACATAAATTTTCTGAAAGCAAATCATGAATTTGTTTATCTAACATGGTAAAATAAAACTAGCTAAAGCTTGTTGAATGTAGAAAAGAACTGAAATAAAATAATTTGTTGCAGTACATATGTGAAATAAACTAAACTAAGTTTGTCTTGTTATGATAACCATGTCAGCGAATGTCGTCTCACAGGTTCACCAGGTTTTCTAAACACCAAGTTTGAAATAATGGTGAACATTACCAATTGAATTTCATACATTTGGGAGAGCCGTAATTTTTTTCCTTCCCAATTCAGTTAAGCTGATGGTGGTAAATTATCCATTGCGGTTGCTATTACTATTCAGTTGAACACATAAAAGACAGTAAATTTCCGAGCAGTTCTGAAAAACTTTTAAAGTACGAAAAAGCATTGGCTAGACTTTTGAAGGATTCAGTTTCACTAGCAGTATCTCTCTCTCTCTCTTTAGTGATCTAATTCCATCCTCTTACTATTGTCAACATCTTAGTGCTGGCTAATGCTAAAAGGAATGGTTATCATGCAGATGTCTTTAGATCACCTGATGAGTAATTGGCTTGAAACCTGAACTGTAAGCTCCATTTGGGCTGCAATAAAATCAAGTATTTGATATAGCAAGTGGAAAACACGCATCCTTGTCTTAAAAAGAAAGAAGTTTAGATGAACTTATAAAATAAGCAGAGAAGAAGCGACGAACCTTCTATAATCAGGAATTCCACATTCTGTACTAATTCCAGCTCCAGTTAATACCACCAGGTTTGTGCTGCAATTTGAACCAAATAAGAGAAACAACTAGGCAAAAGAAAAACAAAATGAAAAATAAAAAGAAAGTAAAGGGGAAGGATAATACCTTCGATCAAAAAACTTATACAAAAGATTTACATCTTTAATGCTAGGAGGATCTGAATTAGGAACAATTATCTTCTTCTTTTGTCTTGAAAAGATATCATTTTCTTCATTTTCAGGAAATGCGATACGGTATGACGTCCTTACAAATCTTGCTAAAATGAGCTTTCTGCCTATGGTCGATTGTGGTTGAACAAAATTTTTGTACCCATGAGAACTTTTGAAGTAAGAGAAGGAATGCGAACGGAGAATCATGGTATCGATAAGATTACCTTTAGAAATTTCCAACTTATTAGAGTTGGTAAGATCAGAGTTAACAAGGTCTCGCATTGGAGGCAACGGCCACAAGAGTTTGGGCAATTTAAGTTCCACGTTCCATTCTTGTTCGCCTCGCACGAGATTGAGGATAAAATTGCACCCTTTATTTTCTTTTAATCACTTGAAAAGCCGAACTTCTACTTTTTCTTTTTTTGTAGACATTAGGTAAGTAGCTTTGATCGCTTTTAACATTCTTGAAAGCAGCAATTTATCCCCGCCCCGAAAGCAAAGAAAAAAAAAACTCACACACCCCTCAAGTTGTTAAAATATTTTGTTAAAAAAAGTTATTAAAATGTGTTTCTAAACAATTAGCTGCATGAAAATGATATTAAATGATTTTGAGAAATTATTTTACTTGAACAAACCACTAAAATTTACCAAAACAATATGAATCTAGTTCAAAACTAGTCATCAAAATTACAATAACATGACTAATATCTCAAAAAAAAAAACTCATATATAGTTTAAGAGTTTTAATGCATATTTTTTATTAAAATATAATGTGCTTGCTTACAATAATTTTATAGTTTTTAGGCATAATTTTCATTAATTTTCAACTTATTTTAAATTTTGTTTGATTTTATTTTACTTTTACATAATTTTTATCATTACAAAACTTTATTTTAAACTTTCTCATCTAATTAAAATTATTTTCAATATATTTATACCTTGAAATTATGAAAACTTTTAATTTTTAATTTTCATTATTTCAAAAAAAGTTTAAGTAAATAGAATAATTAAAAAAGAGAGAAAAAGAGAACGATTCTAATGTTTTTTATGCTAAGTAATGAGGACCCAACATATGTCATATGTTGCTTTTTATCACAAAAAGTGCTTGAAACGTGAGTAAGAATAAACATTTAGCAAAGTGAGCATTCAGGAATAAGTATAAGTGCCACTCCCCAATCCGGTATAACATACTCCCGTAGTATAATTAATAACCTCATAATCAAGGAAATCATTAATTACACTAAAAGGGATGCATAAATTTTTTTATATACTTTACTATTCATCAAACATTACTTAAAATTACTATTCATTAGGTCCCATGATGAATTTTAATATGCCATTTATTTATTGTCATTACACACCATTAACATATTCACATCGATGAATTATAGCGATATTTCACAATTATACGTTACAAAAACACCATAAGAAGTAATACTACAAAATGTGAAATGAAATATACTACATAATGAGAAATGATATTTCAAAGTACGTTATAAAAGTCCAGACTGCATTCAGGATAGGGCTTTATGAAAATCCCAATCTTAGCCAACTATAGATCAACTACTCTTGTCATTCCCCGATTAAACTAGGTCCTGCGTTCATCAAATGACACACGCTGAGTGTAAAACTGAGTGGTGCTATAACAATATGTATGTAATATTTCAATATTCAATAATAACATAACAATATCAACTTTCACATAAAATTCATAAAATAAGGTATCATCATCATATAATATCAATTGACATCTTACGAAATCAATGTTGAATATTTGACATTAATAAGATAAGAATAAATACCATATGTAATCTTTTGTAACTTTTCCTTATATTTTCACCATATGTGGATGATAATGTATGCTTTTGGGAATGTAATCATGTTATGCACTCTCCCTCAACTCTTTGTAATCTTTTATCTCATGTTGAAATATTATGTGCAAATCCTTTTCATACTGAGTCTTTCTAGGTACCGGTACTCAACTCCCATAGGAGGTCAAATATTAGTATAATTGTAGGGTTTTGTGAACCTCATCTCCCTTGGGAGAGCCATTGTATCTGTATGATTCCTTTAAGAGAATCCATTAATTATATGACCCAGTACATTTTTTTCTGTAACATTTCTTTTCCTTTCTCTTACGCACCTTATAACTTCATTGTAATATCATGAATATCTTTGCATGCTTGAATGCATCATGATATATCATATGATTAATGAACACATGATCTTGTATGATAGTGGTTGTATGATGTCTTTATGTATGGATGATTCATGATATGTTGCTTAACTCATGCTTATATGATTGTAAGTAATGATGATCTCATGATACTGTTCATAATATAATCTCACTACGTTGTTTATCATAAGCATTTAAGTGAGAACTTATCATTTTAAGACCCTATGTAAGGTCCTAAGATGATTAGCACAAACATTTAGATATAGGGACATCATTTCAAGACCCTTTGATAAGGTCATGAAGTGAAAAGTACAAACCTGCAATGGACTTCCCCTTATCCAAACCCTTTGATGGTACTTATAAATCTTCCTTCAAACTACCTATAACATTACAAAGTATCCATACTTAATAAAGGAAACAATTCATACAAAGATTCACATCACATTGCTTTCTTTCAATTACCTGTCTATGACTTAACATAGTTAAGCAATCATAAAGAATTCCTAAGATTATTCAATTAATACCCAACCTAAATATATATATATATATTTATATATTGAACATATAAATTTAAGAATAAAATTAGTAATATAAAAAGATTTCAACGTATACCAAGTTATAAGAAACATTCTATCCCTTTGTAATCACTTTTTCACTCAAAACATTTTTCCTTCTAGAACCTTTACTCATTGTATAAGACATTTTTCTAATTAAATGACCTTTTAAATCAAGCAATTCTTAAACCATTGGAAACTAGACTCAAAGTGCTTTCCAACAATATATTACATGCCCCAAAACTTATTCGATAAGGCCTCCAAACATCATTTACAAGATTACATATTGAAGCTGAAACCAATTGCTGTCATGATCATGATTTCAATGTCACAATCGTGACTTTAAGCAGAAATTTTGCAAAACTTTCTATCATAATTGTGACTTCAATATCACGATCGTGATCGAGAGTTTTATAGGTAATATAACATAAACTCATTCCAAAACACCTTTAAATGACTCTCCAATCATCCTAATCCATTACCATACCTTAAACATCATCAAAACACTTCTAAAACTTATTCAAAACATCAATTTAACACAATTTAAATGTCAATTATCCATCCAAAATAGAAATTCATAAGATCATACATACAATCAAAATCAACACTTCAACCCTTCTACTTCTTTATATGATTCATCCTTCTTTTACACACAATCCACACAACTCAGCAATAACATACTCTTTCATTGAAGATGTTAGAAAATACAAAGAAGACGATACACATATAGTATTTAAAAGAAGTTTAGAAGTTGAAAACTACCTATGATTACCTTGGATTATTGTTGGAAAGAAGATGAGAAAAGAAGTTGAAGAGAAGATGAGAAGAGGAACCCGTATGGTTTTGGAAAGAAAAGATAAAAACTTAACTAATTCCTCTTATCTCTTTTATTATGATTATGATTATGATTATGATTATTATTATTAATCTTATGACTATGATAGGAAGGGTCCAATCATATATGGACACTTGGTAATCCAATAGTGCTTCCTTACATATTTGGCTTTCCTCTTCTCTTTATCAACTCAAACATCAATCTTACATCATATTACACATAATTCTTACATAATATTCCACTTACACTCATTCAATAAAACATAAACATAAATCCTACATAATTTTCATTTCCATTTATAACCTTAACTTTTATTATAATCCTTTTTGTATCATATCTTACCATTTAACATACCATTGCTTCTAACTTTACTTTAACTTGTACTTACCCATTGTAAACCATACTTTATCACTTAATAACATGTTAAACATACCAGGCATCACCTAACATACATTAATTTTATTATAAAATTTCATTTAAAGCATTTGCACCTTAAGTGCATATTCACTTTGTTTCCAATCCTGTTTATAAACATTCCAAATCAAATGCAACTTCCTTGCTCTATAAGACATTTCCTTCATATTTATCACATCAAAGTATTTATGCATCTTATATCATTCATATATTTCATACACTAATTATTCTTTAGCTGTAACGTATGCATAAAATGCAAACACACAGGGATGCTATGTATGTGGATGTGATAATAAGCATTACAAATATGTGCACTCATGTTAAAAGGTAACAACAAGCTAGGTTGGACTTAATAGAAATAAATAAATTGTACATATTAGTAAAAAAAAAAGATAGGTTATAATTTATTACTTTTGTTTGCAATAGTAAAATGAAATTATTTTAAATTTTTATATCTTCACTTATTAAGTTTATCACACTCACTTGATGAAACATGCTCTCATAAAAATGATTAATAAATGTTGTATCATTTAGAACCCATTAATCACCCTATAACGCATACATAATTTTTAAAACTAACTTATGAATTCAATGAGATATATCATGTTTATAATTTTAACTATCAATTTATTTACCTATGGCTTTTGTATGATTACATATTTGAATAACCCTTTTCAAATATACATCAACATAATTATGACATGTCATCCATCAACTATTGTACACATCATTTATATAACATAAGTAAGTCGTATAAATAGTTAATTGCTAAATAATTTTAGTGTTATAACTTATGTACATGTTACACCCTCATGTTTAGCACATACAAAAATAATAATTAAGTGATGAAAATTCTCTCTAGATGATTAAAAATTAGGCGATGATGTGAAATTATGAAAAATTATGTATTTTGAGGTGATAGTTCATAAATATTTTAATGACGAAAAGAAATATTTATCGAGATTAAGGAATGATAATATTTTGATAGCAAATTAAGTTGAATACGCATAATAAATGTAAGTGTATTTAATTAAGGCGATCGATTAAATGCATGTATATCGAGGTATGATAATTTAAGTATGCAAGAAAATGCATGCAATTTAGGAATTAAGATAAATTATGATTGTATATGGAGTATACATAATTAAATAATTATTTATGATTAGGGATCGTATAAATGAATAATACGAATGAAAAATGTACATATAATATATCTACGTGTATAATTATACATATAGAGATAAATAAGGTAAATAAGTAAATAGAAATAATATTTAAGTACTAATTAGACATGTGAGGTTATGAATATTAAATAGTTAAATTTAATTATGTTATGAAAAGGAAATTGTTTTAAAGTAAGATATTGATTTAATAAATAAATATGTAAGATGGAATATAGATATTATATATTTAAATAAGTGAGATTTGAAAATAACTATATTTTATTATTTATTGGAGGATGTGTTAGTAGATCAATAAAATATTAATAGTATTGAAATTTGAAAAAAAAAGAGTATGGGAAGTAATGTTAGTGGATGGAAAGAGAAAAAAATAATAAATTAGTATTTTATTAATTAGTGGGAAAAGATGGGGGATTTAAATAATTAAATAAAATGTTGGTGGATGGTATTTTGGAAAATTAAATAGGTATGGAATGGTTAATGGAGGAGTATTTATATGTATTTAGAGGGATTTAAGGAAGGAGAAATGTATTATATGGTATTTTTCTACAAATTAGTATGAATAAGGGTTATGATTGTAATTACCCAAGCCACACCCATAACCCTACGTTTCTTCCATCAAGTTAGGCATAGTGTTTTTCCTTTTATTTCATTTTTTCCCCTCCATGACTGAAGGGTATTCCCTTCTTTTCATCTTCATCTTATCTTTCCCTTTTCTTACAACTTCATCATTTTCTTTCTTAAAGAAGAACCGAAAATCAACTCATATTCTTAAAGAGTATAGCAAGATCTATGTCTATTTCTTATGATTTAGCCGAAAACACCCATATTCTTCTTGTTCTTTTGGTAACCAAAAGCCTTCTTCTTTCCTTCTTAAAGTTTTGGCTGAATCCATTATGTTTATCATGTTTAAAACAAAATCACACCATATTGATATTTATTTCTATTTTCTTGGCCGATTCTTTACTAGAAGGTGCTTGCATGTTGGTGGGATAAGAAATCAAGCTTAACATATCTTAATGAGGAGATGGTGATTAGATCCTTATAGATCGGGTTCAAAACTCTAAAGGAGAGCAAGAAATAGTTGATTTTTGCTTAATTTATTGAAGGTGAGTATGATTTGACATTAGATCTTCAAGATCCATGCATTTTTAAGTGTTTTAATGATATGACTGAAATGGTTTAAATGGATTTATGTTTGGGCAGAATTATTTTGAGTATATTGGAGTGTGACCAAATTGTTTTGTGATTGATTAATGGTTTGGCTAAAATATTTTGGTTAAAAAAAACAAAAAAAAATTTAGGCCAAATGATTTTGAGGTAGTTGGTAGTTTTAGCTTTTGATTTTAAAATTAAATGATTTAGACTAAAAGAAGTATTTTCATATAATTGATGATTAATTCATTAGATTTATGTGTTTTGCGTATGCTGGAGTTTGGCAGAATTTTTCCATGATGAATCATGCTTTGGCCGAAACATATGAAGGTAAAAGCTAGTAAAATGATTAGATTAAAGGCATAATTAAAGGTTAAGTAAGATTAATGAGTAAATAATTAAGATAAGATGAATTAATTTAAATTATAAGATTGATAATTTAATTTTGTGGCCTAAAATTTAATAAGGAATTTGAAGTATTTTAATGTATAAAAAAGAGTATACAACATATTAAGTAAAAATGGATTTAAAGAACATTTTAATATGTTTAAATGTATGGAATTAAGGCATACGGTTATGGTAGATACAAAGGTTCAAATGGAAAATAAATTAAGTGAATTAAGAGTTAAAAGAGGGTTTTAAGAAGTGAATACTTGATGGTATTAAGTAATTTTAATTAAAATTTAAATTTATTGCTTAATTAAGTTGTTTATGATTTTGGGTTGCATGATTTAAAGATAAAAGCAAAAGATTTCTATGGTTGATAAATGGATTATATGGCTAGGAATTAATAATGATATTGAAATATTTTAATAAGGACAAAAAGTAGACATAATTTAATGTGAATAAGGACAAAAAGACATTATGAAATGTTTAAGTATATAGATATAAAAACAATGATAATAATATAAATAATAAATAAAGAAATAAAAATATTTTAAAATGATAAGATATGATATGGGCATAATAATTGATTAAAGACAAAGTGACATTTAATGTGATTTAAGTGAATAAATTATGGATATTGATTAATTAAATGAATTAAGCATTATTAGAAGTTTAAGAATTAATTATTTGATGGTATGATATGATTTTTATTTTTAAGATTTAAAAATTGAGAAATTTAAAGATAGGATTTATGATATGCTCAATAATTGAGGACTTAATGGATTGAATTATTAAGTATAATTAATATTTATTTGAAAGAATATTGAGTCAAATTATTAATGGAATAAATTAATTAGATAAATGAAATAAAATGAAGTAGAAAAAAAAGGACGTATACATATAACGTGATTAAATAGAAATGATTTAATTAAATAAGAATAGAATTAAAAAGGTCTAAGATATTAGAGGATTTTATAATGTAATTTTAAATAAGTTCTTTTAATTAAAAGTAAAAATATATGAAAAAAAAAATATGGATAGATAATTATTAAATTTAAAGTAGATGTACATGAATTTAAAAGGATATATAAGTTTTAATTATTAATAAGAAATAATATTAAAAATATAATTCATATAAATTTATGAATAAATAATGTTTATGATGATAAAGGAAGTATGAAATTTATAGTGAAACTTTAAATAAAGTATAATTTTAAAATAGTATGAAACCACATTAAATTAATATAAGATACAAATATTATTAATATAAATAATAAAATGAATGTTAGACCCTAGGTTTTGATAGTTGAGACACGTGTGAGTCAATTTAAGTTATTTGCAATTTTTCTAAGCATTTTTGTGTTGGTACGGGCGTACCAGTTTTGGTATGGGCGTACCAAATAGTCTTTTTGGATGGTACACTCATACGGCTTGTCGTACCAAGTGTGTATTGTTCCATTGAGTTTGGTACGGGCATACCATTGGGTGGTATGGCCATACGCTAACTCGCAGGAAAATGGTTTTTCAGGAAACCTGCTTCGGTATGGGCGTACCATTGGTTGGTACCAATTGGTGGTACGACCGTACCAAAGTTCCTTATCTTTTTCTAACAGATAGTTTTGAATCTGTACGGGTGTACATGTCTGGTACGGCCGTATACGACTTATAAAATAGACTTTAAAGTCTGTTAAACGGCTAGTTTGTTGTAGAACTTTTCACTACTTTAATTTCTAACGAAAATACACTTACAAAGCATTCTTCTTTGAGCAATATTCATTCGTTACAAGTAAGTTTGAGATTGTATTCTTCATTACTTCATTGCTTGTAATCCTACAACCTAGAGATTAGGTTTTATCTTTGTGGGATTGGTGTGTGATTAATCCTTAGGGATTATATTGTATTTGAGTGATTATGAGGATAATCATCATAAAGGTTAGAGTGTAAGCCTTGAAAACATTGGGGTTTTGGATTCATTTGGGAATCCATTTGTAATTGATTGAGATATTAGTAGAACCTAAGTCGAGACTTAGGAGAAAGTGGACGTAGGCAAGAGTTTGGCCGAACCACTCTAAAACCGCACGTGTTACCTTCCGCACAAGATTTTCATTTGGTATCAAAGCATTTGGTGCTCATTGTTAGAAGAAGTAAAATTCTTGAGTTAAAGATCCTATGGCAACCATTGAAAGTCAATCACATGTGAGACCCCTTACTTTGATGGAACAGATTATCTGTATTGGAAGCATCGAATGGAAGTATTTTTAGATAGCAGTGGAATTAAGCTATATGATATACTGAGAAAAGAGTACTCTCCTCCTACAATCATAGTTGATGGAATTGTCACACTTAAAGATAGAGATGATTGGATGATGGAAGAAATGAATGCGAATTGCCAAAACAAAAAGGCAATGAACATTCTTTATTGTGCTATCAGTCGTGAAGAATTCAGGAGAGTTTCTCATTGTGTTACAACAAGGCAAGTGTGGATTGCCTCAGAGACTCATCACGAAGGAACGAATCAAGTACAAAACAAGAAGATTCAGTTGCTGACTTATGAATACGAGTTATTCAAAATGAAGGCAAATGAGTCAATCTCTAAGATGTACAATTGACTTATGGTAATTACAAATGGATTGATGAAGCTAGGCAAGATGTATCAAAAGGAAGACATTAACAATAAGATCTTGTGAGTATTACCAAAGAAAGATTGGGAGGCTCGGGTGACATCCATCAAAGAAGCAAATGATTTGGCTGTCTTGTCTATGGATGTGCTCCTTGGAAAGCTCCTCAAACATGAAATAACCATTAGGCAAGGGGTTGAGGAAGATAAGAGAAGGGGAGTTGCACTTAAAGCCACAAAAGAGGAAGATTCCTCCTCCACAAGCGAAGGAGACCTTGAAGATGAAGTGGCTCTTCTATCCAAACGTGTTAAGAACTTCATTAAGAAGAAAAAGAATGAAAAGGATGGCAAGAAGCCATTTGAGCAAAGAAGGGACTTCAAT